>BSBM01001440.1:700000-912264 GCA_027924585.1 Larix kaempferi
TGCATGAATGTCACAGACTCTTAGAAACTCTAAAAAACACTCAATGGCATGCAACTATAACCACAAACCAAGTAGAGGTTGATTTTATGCATTGATATAGAGAGGTGGAAGTAGGTAGACAATATGGAGAAACAATGAGTTAGAAAAAACATTTGGACCAAAGTACCACAATGCTTATTAATAAAATTTAAAAAAACAAGTTTTGGCTCAGTAATTGTGGTTTATCACCACGTTTCTCTTCGACACTCGCCATCAAAATACGTATAAAAATAACATGTCTTTACATCCTCTTCCTTTTAAATCCTCATCGCTTAGTAATAAATAAGGATTATTATGCATGCACATCCTCACCTTACAATGTCAATTGGGTCCAAGCACATAGACAACCATAAATTATCAAATGTGTCAAAGAGTAAGCCTTCCCAATAAAAATTAAGACCCACCCTTCAAACTTAATCACCGAGTCCAATTTATGCAAATATTTTCGAAGTGGGGGGAAGGTTTGGCATTAAATGGTGTAAACGTTGGGGAATAAATGGTTTATATGTTGTACAAGGGTGCGTGCGCGGGTTTGGGCGCGTGCGCGGGTTTGGGAACGTGCACGCTCCTCATGTGTACGCGCGAAAAACACGCGTGCACATGTTTTAACACGCATGCGCGGCCCTCTTACTAGTTAAAAAAAAATAGAGCTCTCTGTTTTCTGGGAATTCTACCAAAATCACGGGTTTCACTTCTTCCACAGCTTTCAAGCTCTCAGAGGTTGCTCATTGGCTCACACTCATTGATATTTTGGACACTCTTTGATCTATTGGAAAAAAAATCACCCTTGGAATCTATCAAACATCTTCAGTGTTCTTGGAATCTAGTGGATTCATTCAAGCTACCAGTTTCCATTGCAAGTGGAGATCATTTCTATAGAGGTATGGTGAATTGTAAATGAGTCTTTTCATTCACAAGATTTGAGATGAGCCTATGCCTTTTTGTTCTTGTCATATTCCCACAACAATATCCATGCATAGACAACAATGAATTTGACAAGAAGATTTCCCAAGTTCACATCTAAAAAAACTCATATGAACACTAGACAAGATGAAGTATGAAACCTCCTCATTGTGTAACTAGTTCCCAAGTTAATTTTGTCCTTTTCACCCCATAGTATGCTAGCAAAAAAAACCACACACTCACTAAACATAACTAAAAATATCACTTCAACTCATACACGAAACTTCAACTCTCTCATCTCTTATTCAATACCATTGTATGGAATGAGGATATATGTAAGTATATGCACCTTTCCTTTCTCTATGAATCCAAATATGAACATTTTCATCCATATTTACCATCCTTACAATATCCCCTCACCTCTAACAATAATTTTTTTTCGAAAAACCAAGACTTCCCCACTTCATGCTCTATTCAACATGATGATTGTTGGTATAGTCCCTAGTTCCCCACTCTCCAACACATCCCCACCCTAGATATTGCACATTGAAAGGTCAAATTATATTTCTCCTAATCACCCTTCCCAAGACCATGATCTTTGTTATTAACCTTTGCATCCTCCTAAAGGTTTTGCACAAAACAAGGTATACATTCATTCTATTTTGATGCATTGTTGAATTCAACCATGGGTATTTTAAACTCAAAACCACATTCTATCATCTCAAGGTTTATAGATCGAAGGAAATAGTTTGTTTTTGTTTCTTCAACTCATTAATGTGTTATATAGCCTAGTAATTTACGATGGTAAAGGACATTGCCTCAAATGGAAGGATATACCATTCCACTAGGAAGACAAAGCAATCAAACTAGGTGCAAAGTCCTAGAATTGATAACATTAAGGGAGAGAGAAAAAAATGCAATTAATTAAGGTTACCTTATTTGATGTAGAAAAACTATCAAACTATTCCCAAGGCATCTCTAGCCATCTCTGTTGTAGGGTATTACTACCATAATTTTTATGAATCCATGGCCAGGCAAGACACTAGTTTCTCCTCTCTACACTTGACCAAAGATCATCTATATTGATTGGAATTGTAAGGGATAATGATGTTTATTTGAACACAAATAAACCAACATAGTCTGTAGTTGTATATGTTAATTTGTAAAGTGGTAAGCTATGTTGGAATGTGTCAGGTTCATTGTATAATGGCACTAATATCTTATTTGTTGTTTCTTTTGCAGGGGTAGGCCTGATAGTTGTGTTAAAGAGACTTTTGGAGATGGGAAACTCACGAAACACAAAAAAAAAATAGAAGGAATCTACCCATTGAAAAGGTCAGTGACTTAAGAGAAAAGGCCAGGTTGGGAATGGAAAGATTGAGACATGGTCCTATCATTGCCCCAGATCCTGCCACTGATCGTAACATAGTTGTTGACATGACAACCTCTTGTTCAGAACCATGGGTAAAGCAGTCGAGTCCAATGGACCGAACTCAAATTCCAACAGCAACACAATCTCCAACCAACAATCCATCAACGAGTCATTCTGAAGTTCCTCACGACACAAGAATTTTGGGAGATGCTGCATGTGTAGAGATGGACATACAAGCCTTGCTTAATTTTCAATCTCCCCAAGAAGACCACAACCCTGTCGACCACACTCCCATTATGGCCCAATCTATGAATGAAGCACCACAACAAACAAGCTCCGGTATTCATGTCTCATGTCCACCCTCCCTACCTCAATTGTCCAGTGCAAGAAGAAGAACTCCTAGACGTATTCATGTGGATGAGAATGCTATGTCGGGTCTTGAAGGAAAGTTGCCAAAACGCACTATCGAATGGCAATGCAACAAAATTGTGAAAGAATATTTTGAATCCAAAGGTGATGCAGGTAAATGTCAATTATTGCTATGTTTGTTAAAGTCACGTTCTTTAGCTGTTGTTAGGAGAATTTTGGGAATAAAGATGGCTAAAAGTTTAGAGGACAACAATCATATTGTTAGAAATCTCCAATCTGCATTTAATGCGATTGGGAAGAAGTCTTGTACAAAAGATCTTTGTGCGGCTCGTCGTGTTTTAGCGGAATCAGTTGTAAGCAAGTCCACAAGGCAACGTCGCCTGCTATCACACACTTCTCACATACTCAAATTAAATAGAAAAACTATTAAAAATTACTCTATTATAAGAGAAAATCTTGACACTCCGGGTGGAAACGATTGTTGGGATTTTGTTGGTAGGATGCCTTGTGCAAATAGGAAGCTAATTGATGCTGTTAAGGAGTTAGTACAAAAGTTTTGGCATGATCATACTAGACCTTCATCAAACCAAAGAGACGTGCTAAAATTGAGAAAAGGTTCTACTGAACGTGAGCCCCATGTTAAACACTTCCTTGACACCAAACACATTGAACTCTATGAAAGATTCAGGAATGAGCACACACAATTGAACCTTTGCCAAAGGTCCTTTGAGAAATGCAAACCATGGTACGTTCGTATATGCATTGATCGGAACACTTGTTGTTGTAGATACCACATAGAATATGAATATTATTATGACACATATAAACATATATTTTGTGATTTGCATACTAACATTGTGCAAGGCTGCAATGAATCCATACTACCACCGAATGCATCAAGAGACTTTATCAACAACATCATGTGTCCAAGGCCTGAAGGACAAAAGTATTATAAGAAATCGTGTCTATATGGGACATGTTCTATGTGCAGTGGGTTTTCTCTTTTGAACCGTTGCATTCATGAAAGCATGGACACAGAATTTGGCATGATGGGTGTGGAGATGCACAGCTTCAAGTACATGACCTATCAATTAGACAGTGTCGAAGAATGTAAAAGGATTGCATTGTAAATTCACAGGTACAAATGAATATTACATATTTTTCTTATTACACGTTCAATTTATGGCATATACATTTTTCCAAAGGCCACATTGTAATATTTCCCTTGTTTCCATGGTAACAAGTACTGGTATGTGACTTCTTGACGGAATTCTATGAGAAAACCGAGTAGTATGTTCAACATGTGCATGTAGCGCGATGGCAAGATGAGCTGTACAAAAAATGCAGGGACACACTTCCCGTTGGAACCATAGTGTCAATTGTGGATTTTGCAGAAAATTACACCCTTCAGCCAGAAAATGAAATCCAGAGTCAATACTACCATTCAGACCAAGTCAGCATCAAGGTACATATTATGTATAGGCATGGGCCAGAGAGCAGCAATGACAAGAGGATAATAATGAAGGAGACAAACTTTTACATAAGTGATGATAGAACCCATGATCTGCATTATGTGAACATTGTTTTCGAATTTTCTATGATCAGTTGAAGGAGAGAGATATACAGATGGATCAACATTGGATATGGTCGGATGGTTGTGTGGGCTAGTTCAAAAATGCCCGAGTATTCCAATGGATGAGTACTTTGCATAAGACTTGCAATGTATTGCATATTGGGAACTATTTTGAGACCAGGCACGACAAAGGCGATCATTATGGGGCTGATGCATGCATCAAGACCGCACTACAAAGGGAAGAGATGAGGTTTGACAGGGAACCTCATATCCGAGATGCAGAATCCATAGTTCAATGGTGCTCCGCAACAATGTTAGAACGAGCAAGAGATCAACAAACATCATCGGTGACAGGACGTGTGGCGAGAAATTTTTGGCTAGTGGTTGACATAGGTCGATCGCGTTCCTATAGTTGCGGAACAGTACAACGAACACGTGGATTTCATTTAGTTTGAAGCTCAAACAACCACATATTTGAAATATGGATGCGAAAGGTTGCATGCTTTTGCAACCCTTGCAGCAGCGGTGAATGGGATGAATGCGAATGCATGGACTGGGTTGATGAATGAGATCGTGTGTCACTTGCAGTAGACCAACGTGCAGTTGTTGAAAAAACCCAATTAGAGGAGGGCCAGTCAGGGATTTCTATAGACTACGAGCATATCTCAGATCTTGTACAACCAGGACACATCTACGCAGTTGTTGGCCCGAAAGACAATGAATGGGGCATGGATTATTGGTTGGCACGGTGCATCCAAAGTAAGCAAACCCTCTACGGATCATTAGTCGACAATGAAGGAATTGAATTTCCTACTGGCTCGATGGTGGTTAAGGGGGAATATCTTACACTAGATGGGAAGTCAAGAAAGACTAGCGGGCATGTATTTACAGACCAGGTTCAATGGTGTATCACTTCACAAACT
Organism: Larix kaempferi; assembly: GCA_027924585.1. Taxonomy (NCBI): domain Eukaryota; kingdom Viridiplantae; phylum Streptophyta; class Pinopsida; order Pinales; family Pinaceae; genus Larix; species Larix kaempferi. The sequence goes on from BSBM01001440.1 coordinate 705,180, forward strand.
TGATTGTTGGCACAAACATCCATCTTCAGACAATGTCAAGCAAGAGCTCAACCAAGGTATGCTACTACCCGCCTCATTCAGAGCACGAGAGATTGATAGAGACAATTAGCAACAGAGAGGATCCAGATGGATTTATTGAATGAGGCCAGTCAACTTTACATAAGAGAAAGAATTGCATCAAAGAATGTTATGTTCTACATCGAGGTATGTGTAGTTTTATGTTATTTCGTTGGTACATGCATTTTTTGTTGATATATACATACATACATGTCTTTGCGTATGTTTTTTATTTTTCCTATATGTATTAAACTGTTCCACGCTTCTCTTTTATGTTGAATAAAATGGTGATGTGATTTGGATCAAATTTGAGTACATTGAGTTAGTATTTTCTTAAATATATCTATTTATCTTTGTAGAATTTGAAGATAGTGGTTTTGATAGGTTCTCAAGATTAGAATTACCTAGGTTTTAGGAAATTTTTTGAAGTACATAGTCTATTACAATGGTCTTGAAAATTTAACTTGGTAGACGAAAACTTCTAGGAATCCATGTATGGATAGAAGGGTATTCCACTTGGGGTAGGGAGTTATCATAAGGTTTCAAGGGTGGTATTTTTGAGATCTATACTTGAGAGGGACTTGTCATCATCATAGATAACCACTTAGAGGGAATTGTCATCATCATCAGCAACATCATCTCTAGGCTCGTCATCAACATCTCCATCATCATCATCTTCTTCATCATCACCATCACCATCACCACCATCGTAAACGTCTTCATCATCGCCACCATCGTCAACGTCTTCATCATCCCCACCATCTTCATCATCATCATTAACTCTAACTCTAACCCTAATTCAATTTCCTTCTATAACTCTAGCCCCATCCCTCACCCAAATCCTAGCACTAATCCATCTTCTTCTTCATCACCATCACCATCACCATCACCATCACCATCACCATCACCATCACCATCACCATCACCATCACCGTCACTATCACCATTGCAGAGTTGACCCCCGTGTGCAAAAATTGCACACTCCCTCACTGAGCAAAACCCTAGTTTCCAAGATGGACGTTCAAGATGGAAATGGGGGAACCGGACCAGAGGAGAGGGGCACCCCTGGCACTATCCCGGTGTCCTGAATCCAATGGAGTCAATGGTTCATCGATCGGAGCCACGATCGTCATTCTATGGCTCGTTCTGTCTCACATCCAAAAGGCCTTCAGGGACACCTGCTGGATACATGCCGGGGGCATAGAAGTCCAACCGTGCAGTAAAATCGGGCTCCAGAGAGTCCTGCAGGTGTGTCTAGGTAGGTTCCAGCCAGGAACGCTGGCCGTAAGTGCCCGATGGACGATGTTGCAGAGTTGTTTTGCGTGTGCAAAAATTGCACACTCCCTCACTGAGCAAAACCCTAGTTTCCAAGATGGACGTTCAAGATGGCACCGGGGCCACAGGACCAGAAGAGAGGGATGCCCCTAGCACTATCCTGGTGTCCTGAATGTGATGGAGTTGACAGTTTGTTGATTGGAGCCACAGTCGTCATTCTATGGCTCGTTCCGTCTCGCATCCAAAAGGCCTTCATGGACAACTGCTGGATACCTGCAGGGGGCATAGAAGTCCAACCGTGCAGCAAAACCGAGCTCTAGGGAGTCCTGCAAGTGTGTCTAGGTAGGTTCCATTTGGGAATGCTAGATGTAAGTGCCCGACGGATGATTTTGCAGAGTTGACCCTCGTGTGCAAAACTTGCACACTCCCTCACTAAGCAAAACCCTAGTTTCCAAGATGGAAGTACAAGATGGCATCGGGGCCACAGGACCGAAGGAGAGGGATGCCCCTGGCACTATCTCGGCATCCTGAATCCAAGGGAGTTGACGGTTCGTCGATCAGATCCACGGTCATCATTCTATGGCTTGTTTCGTCTCGCATCCAAAAGGCCTCCAGGGACACCTGCTGGATACCTGCCGGGGGCATAGAAGTCCAACCGTGCAGCAAAATCGGGTTCCGGGGAGTCATGTAGGTGTGTATAGGTAGGTTCCAGTTGGGAATGCTAGCGATAAGTGTCCACTGTATGATTTTCCAAAGTTGACCCCAATGTGAGGGTCATCCAAATTTGCTCAAGGGGGCCATTTCTTGTTCGGAGGCCCTCGGGCATGCGTGGCAACCGTGGATAGGTCCACATTGGCCACGTGGACCTGTGGGGTCCTACGAAATCCAAGTCCGCTCGCCGGTTTGGGTTCCGTGGCCCCGGGGCAAATCCTCTAGGTGTCCCTGAACGGCCCCGGGGTGCCCGACTAGAATTCCCGTAATAGCCCATTTCCCAACATCTTTCCTCTGCTCAACCCTACACTCATTTTCCATGGGAAACCACTGCCTCCACATGTAATAACTACATTGTTTTGTAAAAAATTGATCTTCTTCTGCTAACTACATTGTTTTGTCGAAAATTGATCTTCTTCTGCCTCCGGATGAGAAATGGCCCCCTTGAGCGAATCTGGAATGGCTTTTGGGTGCTATGGGAATTCTAGTCGGGCACCCCGGGGCCATTCAGGGACACTATGGGCATTTTCTCCATGGTCCTGGACCCACTGGAGTCGACGGATTCGTGAATCGAGCCACGGTCTGGGTGCCACGGGCATTCTAGTCGGGCACCTTGGGGTCGTTGAGGGACACCTAGAGGATTTGCCCCGGGGCCACGGAACCCAAACCGACGAGCGGACTTCGATTCTGTCGGCCCCCATAGGTCCACATGGCCATTGTGGACCTATCCACGATGGCCACTCACGCCCGGGGGCATCAGGATGGGAAATGGCCCCCTTGAGCGAATTTGGAATGGCCATCACTGAGCAAAAACCTAGCTCCGGAGATGGCTCGTTGGCACCGCTTCCGGGTCTTCGAGGGATGCTGTGGGGGGTCCCCTAGCTGAAACCCGTCATCTTGGACCCACCAAATTCGATGGATTTGCAATCCGAGCTACGGTCCAGGTGCCACGAGCATTCTAGTCGGGCACCCTGGGGCCGTTCAGGGACACTTGGAGGATTTGCCACGGGTCCATGGAACCCAAACCAGCGAGCGGACTTGGATTTCGTCAGCCCCCACAGGTCCACATGGCCATTGTGGACCTATCCACGGCGGCCACGCACGCCCGAGGGCATCCGGATGAGAAATGGCCCCCTTGAGCGAATATGGAATGGCCATCACTGAGAAAAACCCTAGCTCCGAAGATGGTTCATTGGCACCACTTTCGGGCCTTCAAGGGATGCTGTGGGGGGTCCCCTAGCTGAAACCCGCCATCCCAGACCCGCCAGAGTCGACGGATTCATGAACTAAGCCACGGTTCGGGTGCCACGGGCATTCTAGTCGGGCACCCCGGGGCCGTTCAGGGACACCTGGAGGATTTGCCCCAGGGCCACGGAACCCAAACCGGCTTGTGGACTTGGATTTCGTCACCTCCCACAGGTCCATGTGGCCATTGTGGACCTATCCACGATGATCATGCATGCCTGGGCGCATCCAGACAAGAAATGGCCCCCTTAAGCAAATTTGGAATGGCCATCACTGAGCAAAACCCTAGCTCCAGAGATGGCTCGTTGGCACCGGTTTCGGGTCTTCGGGGGATGCTATGGGGGGTCCCCTAGCTGAAACCCACCGTCCTGAACCCACTGGAGTTGATGGATTCACGAACCGAGCCACGGTCCGGGTGCCATAGGAATTCTAGTCGGGCACCCCGGGGCCGTTCAAGGACACCTATAGGATTTTTCCCAGGGCCATGCAACCCAAATCAGTGAGTGGACTTGGATTACGTTGGCCCCCATAGGTCCACATGGCCACAGTGGACCTGCCCACGGTGGCCATGCACGCCTGGGGGCCTCCGGACAAGAAATGGCCCACTTGAGCAAATTTGGATGGCCCTCACATTGGGGTCAACTTTGGAAAATCGTCCAGTAGGTACTTATGGCTAGCATTCCCAATGGGAACCTACCTATACACACCTACATGACTCCCTGGAACCCAGTTTTGCTACACGGTTGGACTTCTATGCCCCTGGCAGGTATCCAATATGTGTCCCTGAAGGCCTTTTGGATGCGAGACAGAACGAGCCATAGAATGACGACCATGGATCCGATCAACGAACCGTCGACTCCGTTAGATTCAGGATGCCGGGATGGTGCCAGGGGTGGCCCTCTCCTCTGGTCCCATGGCCCCGGTGCCATATTGTATGTCCATCTTGGAAACTAGGGTTTTGCTCAGTGAGGGAGTGTGCAATTTTTGCACATGGGGGTAAACTCTGCAAAATCGTCTGCTGGGCACTTACAGCCAGTGTTCCCAGATGGAATCTACCTAGACACACCTACAGGACTCCCCAGAGCCCTATTTTGCTGCACAGTTGGACTTCTATGCCCCCGGAAGGTATCCAGCAAGTGTCCTTGAAGGCCTTTTGGATGTGAGACGGAACGAGCCATAGAATGATGACCATGGCTCCGATCTACAAACCATCGACTCCATTGGATTCAGGATGCCGGGATAGTGCCAGGGGCACCCCTCTCCTCCAGTCCCGTGGCCCTGGTGCGATCTTGTATGTCCATCTTGGAAACTAGGGTTTTGCTCAGTGAGGGAGTGTGCAATTTTTGCACACGGGGGCCAACTCTACAAAATCGTCCACCGGGCACTTATGGCCACCGTTCCCAGCCGGAACCTGCCTAGACACACCTGCAAGACTCCCTAGAGCCCAGTTTTGTTGCACGGTTGGACTTTTATGCCCCCGATAGGTATCTAGCAGGTGTCCCTGAAGTCCTTTTGGATGCGAGACGGAACGAGCCATAGAATGATGACCATGGCTCCGATCGACGAACCGTTGACTCCATTGGATTCAGGACACCGGAATAGTGCTAGTGGTGCCCCTCTCCTCAGGTCCTATTGCCCCGGTGCTATCTTGAACATCCATCTTGGAAACTAGGGTTTTTCTTAGTGAGGGACTGTGCAATTTTTGAACACGGGGGTCAACTCTGCAAAATCATCCACTGGGCACTTACGGCCAGCGTTCCCAGCCGGAACCTGCCTAGACACACCTACAGGACTCCCTAGAGCCTGGTTTTGCTGCACGGTTGGACTTCTATGCCCTCGGCAGGTATCCAATAGGTGTCCATGAAGGGCTTTTGGATGCGAGACGGAACGAGCCATAGAATGACGACCGTGGCTCTGATCGACGAACCATCAACTCCGTTGGATTCAGGACGTCGGGATAGTGCTAGGGGCACCCCTCTGCTCTGGTCCCGTTGCCCCAGTGCCATCTTGAATGTCCATCTTGGAAACTAGGGTTTTGCTCAGTGAGGGAGTGTGCAATTTTTGCACACGGGGGTCAACTCTACAAAATCGTCCACCGAGCACTTATGATGATGATGATGGTGATGGTGACGATGATGGTCATGGTCATGGTGATGGTGATGAAGATGATGATGATGGAGAAGATGATGATGATGGAGATTTTGATGAGGAACCTAGAGTTAGAGTTAGAGTTAGGGTTAGAGTTAGAGTTAATGATGATGATGGATATGGTGGTGATGATGAAGACGTTGATGATGATGGTGATGGTGACGGTGACGGTGATGGTGACGGTGACGGTGAGGATGAAGAAGATGGCTTAGTTCTAGGGTTTGGGTGAGGGTTAGGGCTAGAGTTATATAAGGAAATTGAATTAGGGTTAGAATTAGAGTTAAAGATGATGATGAAGATGGTGGTGATGATGAAGACGTTGATGGTGGCGGTGATGGTGATGGTGAGGATGAAGAAGATGGTTTAATGCTAGGGTTTGGGTGAGGGTTAGGGCTAGAGTTAGATTTAATGATGATGATGAAGACATGATGATGATGATGACGGTGACGGTGATGGTGATGGTGATGGTGAGGATGAAGAAGATGGCTTAGTGCTAGGGTTTGGGTGAGGGTTAGGGCCATAATCATAGAAGGAAATTGAATTAGGGTTAGAGTTAGAGTTAATGATGATGATGAAGACATGATGATGATGGTGATGGTGACAGTGATGGTGATGGTGATGGTGAGGATGAAGAAGATGGCTTAGTGCTAGGGTTTGGGTTAGGGTTAGGGCTAGAATCATAGAAGGAAATTGAATTAGGGTTAGAGTTAGAGTTAATGATGATGATGATGGTGACGGTGACGGTGACGGTGATGGTGATGGTGAGGATGAAGAAGATGGCTTAGTGCTAGGGTTTGGGTGAGAGTTTAGGCTAGATTTATAGAAGGAAATTGAATTAGGGTTAGATTTAGAGTTAATGATGATGATGAAGATGGTGGTGATGATGAAGATGTTGATGGTGATGGTGAGGATGAAGAAGATTTTTTAATGCTAGGGTTTGGTTGAGGGTATGTGATAGGGTTTGGGAAGATGGTTTGGAAATAGTTCTTCATTGAATCTCATAATTTTCCTATAAATCAAAGCCATGGGGTAGACTTGAAGAAGAGAATAATTGTAAGGTCACGTGGGAAGAAAGAGCTTGGAGATCAAAAACCTCATTCTCTCATCTTTACCATTCATTGTATTCATTCTTACTTGAGTTATTTCATTAAGGAAGTAAGTGTTCTTCAGTCACTATAGCTAGAGAGAGATTTTAATAAGGAAAATGACCCATCCCAAGGAGAGTGTTGGAGCTAAATTGCCTCAAATCATTTTTTCTCAAATGATGTTACACATTTGTATGCTTTTCCATTTGAAGAATATATGAGTTTTGTATTTTCTATCCATTTATTGTATTTGAATTACATTCTTGTATTTAATATTATGATATGATTGCTTGCACGCTTCTTAGTTATTTATTTTCTATTATAGTACTCTCATGCTTGTCAAATAAATAACCATTGTATATTGTCTCGCTCACAACTCGGATATATTAACAAATTTTGCTCATAATTGCAACAAAATCCCTAAAATAGATTGACTACTCCATTTTGGGTTTAGAATCTTGATCAGTTAATCTTACTTACTAGGTTGTTTTTAGTTGTTTTCTAACCTCTAGTGACATGCAAAGTCATTAACTAGCATGCAAACTCACTTAGCAACCCTTGTAAGGAATCAAGGTTTTGGGAATTTTATTTTGCATGATCTTGGTGACTTGCACATTTTTTCTCTTTTTCTCAGAAGAGTTCAATGGTAGAATCCCTAATTTTCATTAGTGCTCCATAGTGGCCAATGTAATATGCATGCAAATTCATTTCAGAGGAAGTGTAACTATTCACTTGTGTAACTTGCATAGTTATCTTTGTAACAAGTCGTGAATTTTTAGTTAGATTTAATTGTATGTTTTGTCAGTAGCTTAGCTTGAGGGAAACTTTAAGTTTTCCAAGAATTGTAAGTTGATGTTCTTGTAATTTTACATCTCATCAACCACGATTATTAATTAAATCACTTAAGGGATAGAAGGTGGATTCATAATTCCTAAGTGTCTAATCACATAAATGGAATATCATTTGTCATTTGCACATGGATTCATAACTAAGGGCACTATATACTACCTTTTGAATTGCTATTTTTATATATTATTTAAACTCATCTCAAAAGAATAGTTAAGAAGTTAATCAATTACCACTTGCAGTCATTTCCATTATGTCACGTCCCCTCCCATTGTTCCCAAGCAAGGAAGAGAACATGACACTAAAAACACTTGCGCAGGTTTGGTAACTTCTAGAATGTAAATGATTAGATGATTGTAAACATTCATTCAATAAGCCAGAAACATTTAGGATATGTTGTGTGTAATTGCTTAAGACAAATTTGTGAAATAATAACTATTCAAATAACATGCAATTAACACTATGATCCATAGATGAGAGTTCTGAATCGAAGATAAAATCATGTATGCAAAAATATAATCAAGGACAAACTTATATACACAAGTGCAAATCCATCTATTAATATGCAAAAATTATCCAATCATGTACAATTTTTGGAAAAATGGAACATCGTTCCCAGCGTCTATATAATGGCAACTGCTTCCCTGTACAAAAAAAGGCAACTCGTGCCCTATACAAAATATGGCCCGTGGTGCCCTGTACAAAATATGGCAGCTCATGCCGAAAATGCCACATCGTGGCTACTGTACATAGGAGGGTCTCTCAATCCTCCTGCCCACCCTCGGAGCTCCCAGGTGCATCTCCAAAATCAATCTTCCTCTTCTTCATGCTAGAGGAAGTTGGGTCCTTCTGGTGTCTTTGAGCACGTCCCCCTGAGCCCTGAAACGAAAACAATAATATGTCAACTTTTCCTGGCAATTATACAAGTATAAAACATAATTTCAAACTAAAAATAGTTTTCAAATCTTGGATAACTTACCGCATGCGAGACTATAAGTTGTGAGGGGGTGTCCCTCCTTTGTGATCCAAGTCTCTCGACAATGCCACCCTACAACATTTAGAACAATTAGATCAATGCTGAAACTAGATGCATATAGTAATTTCAGTTAAATTGAACGAGAGTTAAATGATAAACTAGTCAATCTCACCGTGAACAAAATCGGCTGTTCTTCGGGGCTGGTGGATGGAGCAGTCAGCTGGACAACCTACTCTGATGCCAGGTGGACGGAAAAGGGGAGGATGTAGCCACATCAATGGTGGCTACACCATTGGGGGTAACAATGAAAGAAGGGGGCGTGGCAAGAGGAGGCATGGACTGGAGTGGGGGAAGTGGAGATGTACGTCTAGAGCTATAAATCCCAACTGGCTGTAGTAAGGATGGGGGCACCCTGGAAGGGGAAGCGAGTGTGGTGGGGGAATGTGGGGGGAGGCGAGGTCTGTGTATTGGTAGAGGGATGGGTGACTGTGGATGGGTGGTGTGCCGTGGTCAGATGGGGGAGGGTGGGAACATGGGAAACTGATACGAAGGTGGAGCTGGATATGATGCATAAGGGGGAGCTGGATGGAATTGTGGTGCTATATAGGAGGGGGGGGCTGGATGGAATTGTGGTGCTATATAGGAGGGGGGGGCTGGATGGAAGGGGTTGGGGAATGGGGCATGTATGCCAGGGGATACAACTGGCATATAGGGTGGCCAAAAGGTCGGGGAGGGAGGAATAACAGCACTGGCAGGCCGAGGTGCTCGCACCTGCATACACATTTATAATTTCATGGTTTAATATACAAAAATATAAATATACAGAGATAAGTCATCGTATTTGAAATTAAATTTATGATTTAATACACACAATACCTGTGCAAGGGGATAACTGTTGGTCCCTAGTGGTGGTGGCTAGTCGATAGAGCCCACGGACACCTGTGCGAACACTACAATTTTTAGACTGAATTTATAAAAACAATATTAACAATATTAAACACAATGAAAATGAGAATGACAACGATGGTACTTAGAAAACATGACTGCAATAAATTTATATTCAAGTTAGATGATATCCAATATTCTAAAAGGATAGAAGGTGGCATGGCATGAAATTAAAATTAAATAAGGTGAGAGGGCATAGAAGGTGACATGGTGAGCTTTTCATTTTCTAGAGTCATCTCCATGAGTAGGTGAGCTTTTCCTTTTCTAGAGTCATCCCCATGAGTAGGTGATATTTTCCTTTAGCCCTAGAGAGATGTGCAGTGTCTCATAAGCAAATGGAATTCATGTTCATTTACAAATTTGTATTGGAAACCTATGTAATGTCTTTGGGTTCTTGGTGAAGAGTTCCTAGGTTTTGATGTCTTCTTATAGATTTGTAGTTTCCTAGAAGCTTGATTCACCCAGTGGAAAAGTATTTGCATCCCTAGAGTGAGGATCTTGAGTCCCTTTATTTCCATAACATTTACATCCTCAAATAAAATGGCATCTCATTGTTTAAATTTGCAAAGAGGTGCTAAATAGCAGTTAAGTTAGTGTGCATGTTATTTAATACACTTTAGAGTGTTGATCGTTAGAAAAAGGAAGAAAGAGAAATCTTTTTCATGGTTAACTTACTTACAAGCTTGAATGTGCCATGTTCTTTTGCATTGAATGAGTAATTATGTGTCATTGATTGAATAGCTATGTTGTTAGAATGATATCACTTGATTGAAATCAAAGAAATCTTGAGTGAAATGAGTTAAATGAGTATTCTTGATGCCAAATCTTTTATCGAGTTGAATTTGAATCAAGATAATAGCAAAGCCCCATAGACCATATTTGTAAGATTATCGCTCTTCCTTATGGGCCTTACATCATTTTCAAAAACTTTAGTGACAATACATGTGATAAGTTGTTTTACGTTGTTTATATGTCTTTCCTAATAACATGTTCTAGGAGTAGTAGTATGATTACTTTCAGTCTCAAGTATTAGAATAAATTGGAAATCCCGTGATAATAAACTAGGGTAATAAGGACATGAGAAACATCAGGTTCTTGAATTTCTAGAAGCTTGGCCACTATGATTATCTTTTGGCCACTATGAAGACGTTGACGGTGATGGTGATGTTGGTGACAACATTAATGACAAAGGCTTGAAGAATGGCAAAGAAGATGATGATGTGGATGGCTTGAAGAACACACATGGCATGAAGAACCATGGAGGTGGGCATTGGAGCCAATGGAACACCTAATGAGCCAAATGACCCATTCTGTGGTCATTTGTGGTTTGATGGGGTAGTGGAACCATTGGTGATGGTCCATGCTACCATTTGATGATGGGCTTGATGTCCATTGAAAGCATGTTGATTAAATACTAAATGATTGACTCTTGATGGTGGAACCCACATTGAAACCGACATACAAATTGAATCATCCCTTATCTAATGGCACTTATGATGGATGTTGAATCCCTTGAACCTTGAAGATGTCCATATGTGGAATCCTTGATGTATGGTGATGAAGACATAATGTATTGTTGCCTTGGGGTTCTTGGAATTGTTTGTGGTCTATTGTTGTGGGTGTGATGGAGCCCTTGCCCTTATAATTGCTTGACAAAACCTTTGATGCCGAAGTATTTAAACATGATGATGTAGAAGCCCACAAAAAAAATGAGGAAGCCCTAAGTTTCTAACATGGCCTTTGATGTGGTTGTGTGAAGTCAAACCAAAACAAGCATGCAAATAAAACATTGTATGTGAACTATTATGTGTCCATTCAAAGGACAAAGTCGGCTCAACAATTAAAAATAAAAATAAAATGAAAATTACATAGACAGGTCAATTGAATATCATGTGATATGATGTGCATGTACAACAGAAAGACATGACGATCTAGATAGTATGAAGAGACTAATGATATTTTGGGCAGCAGTTTGGTGAAAGGAGAGAATGATGTATTTGTGTATATCCTGGTTAAAATTATGACAGAGTGATAATGAGAAGAAAGTGATATAAATGTGGATATGTTTGATATCTTGACAGTAGAATGATAATTTGCCTATGGTTAATGACAGTTTGATGACAGGTTAAAGATGTGAATGTAGATAGAATATCGATATGTTTGAGAAGATGCTGGACATGATGAAATAGGGACAAAATGATGATTGAAGACAAGGTACTGGAAACAAATTGATGAATGAGATGATGTGAATAATGACATGACTGTGATATGTATGATATGTGACAACTATGTAATCGTAAATACAAGCAGGGTCTTGTATCCATTTTCTTAGTAGGATCTAAGAAAAACTAGGCTAGGTCCTAGATGATGAGTTGGTGCTCATTTAATCAGTTGGTGCTGAATTGCCTCACGGTTGTAGTCGTTGAACCAAATACAAAAGATTACAAAAACTATATCTAGTCTCGTATTATGTGTTGATGTGTTTCATTAGTTGATAGTTAGTTCATTGATGAATATGATGTGAATGTGAAATGATGATATAAGAGTTGGTGATTGAAGTTGAAATTAAATAAAGTATAGGCTCACTGATTCACCCCCCCCTCTTAGTGAGCATTGTGTCTAACAAAAATGTTTATAGTTTTGTTGGGTTTTCATGTTTGATAAGGTTTCATTTTTTTTTGGGGTGCGATTACACGAATTTATATCTCTCAAATAAATTAGACAATATTATAAACACAACTGTAAAATATGATGATAATATGCTAATTACTCAATGCTAATTAATTTGTAATTACTAAACACAAATTACTCATAACTGGATCTAATTATTCAAAGTAAAGAAGTTACCTGTGTGTATGGTGCTGCAATCTCCTCTGCTGCCGCCATGGCTCCATCGAGGTCAAAGGGACCGACGTCCTCCCACTTGGGGGGTGGAGACCCGACACCAAATAACTGAACATTAAAACAAATAAAGTCAACAATGTGTAATTCAAAGTTAACTATATTAAACAATACGATATCAAATAAAATACAACAAATACTTGAACATTAAATAAAACAATAGCAAACCTAATCCATGAAACTCCCTGTGGCATGCTGCTGCGTATCAACATGGCAAGAATGACCATAGTGAGAACAACGATGTGTCATTGTTCCAGTAAAACTAGAAGCCCCCGCCTGGGTTCCACCTGTACCCGACATGTCTTGACCACCACCCATAGACTGTGTAGCTGTCTGTGTCTCATCGATGTCCTCCCGGCTCTGGGAAGACATGGCCACAAATTTGGGATGTCTAAGCAAGTCATGTGTGGCACGTCTGACAGAGTCATGAATCTCATCTAGACCACTACCAAACCCGGGTGGTTGAGGAGGGGGGTTTGGCTCTCTCCTGGGTGCAGGAGGTCCTCTAAGCGGGTTGCGGTGTGCCTGAGGTCGATATTGGGTAGAGCCAAGACCGACACCCTGAAACGCAGTGATGGAAAAATAGTTGACATGGTACCCTAACTCAAACTCAGCCCACAATTTCCAAAGGAAATACTATGGGACCTCCAAATTGTTGCAAGGGGGCCTGTCAAACACCATGAACCACCTCTGTCTCCAGTTATCTCTCCATAGCTAGTAAATGCACTAGTCCATGCAAACCCGAGGCCTCGTCAAAGCTGGAGGCTGTCCGGTCGAGGGAATTATGAACTTGCTATACAACTGGGCTTTGTTGATGTTGAGGTCTTTTATTTGCTCTTTGGACAACCCATTGGAGTAGTGTTCCCTCATTCGAGCCCTGTATTGGCTCAAGTTTGTTATCTCACTATGTGCAATATTGATTGATTCAATAATGTTTTGAAGTGATGAAGCCAAGGAAACTCGAGAGGGTTCCGTGGTACTGTTCAATTCATTACTTAGTGCCCTCAATTGATTTAAGTCTTGGTGTAATTGATCTTCAGGGTTTTCATTGGGTTCATTGTCGGTTCCATATTCTCTTCTGGAGGTTGGGTTTCATCGGATGGTGTTGGTGTGTCTGACATCTTGTTAGGTGTGTAGATGGCCTGCAATTAAATTTCCTTGGTTTTTTAATGGATTGTAAATTAAAAAAAAAAAAAATTCAAATGGAAAACAAAAGTAAAGACAAATTTGTGCTTTGAGGAGTACTTACTTGGAGAAACGGACGACACTATGGTGTAGGGGCGACTACTTGGTGTTGATGACGACGGGGGTGCACGAGGATGCGTTCGTGGGGTTGAAGGTGCGCTCACAGGTTGGTAATTTAGCTCACGGGTCTGTAAAAAATGACAAAACGTGTGAGCTCTATTTTTTTATTTATAAAAAAATAGAGGCATGCATGCGCCACTAACGCGTGCGCGCTAGTATGTACGTACGCATTAAGGGCGTGTGCATGCCCCTTTTGTCCACGTGGGCTGAACCACGTGGACGTTCGACATTGCCGAAGCTGGGACGGGTGCACACCTTTGGAGGTGTGTGCGCATCCTTTTTTTTTCTGCTCATGTGCCCTTGTTGCAGTTATTTTGGGTACCAGCTTCGTGCAGGTACCCATCTAGGAAAGTATTTTGTGTTCTGTCCTATTTGTTCTAGACTTACGTTAAGCTAGGGGGATCAAGCCTTGAGTCCGCTCTCGGTAGATTGCCCATAAAACACTGTTCAACTATCTAATCTATACATGTGTGGGTTCCTAGGGCGCAATGATGAGTCATGAGCTCCTTAAGATTTTTTGGTGTAGTGTGTAGTAGGTCGATGTTGTTTATGGGGATCTCTTCCGTGCCAACCTCCAATTTGGTTGCATTGGATTGATATAGGGTTGAGTGCTGCATGTCATGGGTTTGCTTCATGTTTGAGCGATTGAAGTCAAGCATCAACTTGGAGGGGTCATCTGCCCCTCCCCGGTCAGAAGATATTGGGGTGGCTGAGAGATATGATGAAGGGACATATCGAGGAAGGTACATGGTTGAGGTCAAAGCGGAACCTCAGGAGAGCCAGAGTAAACACTAGTGGTCGTACATCGAGAGCGTATTCATGAGAGCGTCCCTCTATCCGTCCATTATTCTTAGTAATCTTAACATGTCAAACCCGGTGAGTTAATATTGAGAATAAACATTGAATTAGTATCATTCTTAAAAATGCTTTAATATTATCTTTATGAAACAAATTGAACTTTAATTCATATTAAATCTATTTAAATTAGTAAATTAATGTTATCCAAATTAATGATCATTTTGTTAGGAACCCATGTCTTTACTTTGTTAGTATATTGTTGTTGGACGCATATGCTTTGTAAGTCGTCCCGTAGTATTTGTTGATCCATAGTTTATATTAGCCCATAGTATTGGACGCATATGCTTTGTAAGTCGTCCCATAGTATTATATGTCCCATGGTTTTGACTCATAGTATTGGTGCCTAGACTTAGCCCATGGTTTGTATTGACACATACTATTGATCCATGGTATCGGCGCCTAGACTTAGTATATAAGTGTGTGTTGAGGCCTATGAAGGTACCGTGAAGTTAATTGTATTGAGCTTGCTCAAAGGAGGTTTCCCCCTCGAAGTGGCCCGTGATCAATATAAAAGTGATTTTGAGTCCTATTATTTCTAATATCTTGTGTATTTGCATTAATTAATTATTGCAGGTTCATCACATTTGGTATCAGAGCACTTTCTTGGGCTTGTTGGGTGGAATTTCTACCAATTTTTTTTTTCGCATTTGTTGCAGCTTCGGATTTGGGAATAATCCCTATCCGCTTAACTGTGGGAAGTACTTGGGCATAAGCCCTAAAACTCATTGTGAGGAGTACCACAGGAACCCCAAAGTAGCTGGCCCATTGAGAGGACCTACCAGCAAAAAGGGCAACGACCCCTACCTGATTGACTAGTTCCCACCCGTGAGGTAAACCAAGAGCTGTCGTTTGTGGTAAAGTGGTTATCAGTTTTACCTGAGCCGTGGAGTGAGGGGTACTGCCCCAATACGCAAGCCGTCAGACAACATTGGTGGCTGAGTGAATCCCCTGAACCGATAGGAAGCCGCACATACTTGGGGTCCATATCTATTTTCAGCTAAACTGTTGCCGATCACTTCCACTCCATATCCAGCCGTTTCAGATATATTCTGAAATTCATTCCAGATCTAGTCGTCGTTTCAGATCCAGCCATTTTAGATCATTTCCACGCTGTTTTTCGGCCATATCTCAAAAAAAAAAAAAAAAATCTGTTTTTCGGCCATATCTCCCTTGTTTCAACTCTGTTTTCCCTGAAATTTCACTGACATCCCTGCAATCCCTGCAATCCCATTCTGCATATTTCATTCCTGAAGACCCTTTCCCAAGTTCCACTTCCCAAGACTAGAAATCTCACATTTGTCTATTTTTAGGGTTTGCCATAACTTCTTTAATTTTCACCCGATTGCCTTCAAATTTTACCATAGAGTTCCCGCTTTTGAAGTCCACATTTTTTGCTTCCCTATCCCTCAAAAAGTGTCGAAAACCTAGTCAAACCCCAATTACCTCTCCAATTTTTTCCCAAATCCAAATTTCCCCTTACTAACTAAGCTTGTGTTTGTGTTTTTCTATCCATTCCCCCCCCCACCCCCCACAAAAAAAAAATAAAATTCACTGGTTATGGTTGTCACTCGCATAGGAGTAAACACCATGGAGGAAGCACTTGCAGCCATCCAAACCAAACTCCGAGATCTTGATGAAAAAATTTTCATCCTCCATCTTTAGCATTCAGCCATGAATAATATTCGACAACCAAAATCTTTTACAGCCACCGCGATCTCTTTTTCCAGCAATTTTCGTGGGACGAAGCTTGATTTTTCTCGCTTCAATGGTACTGATTCGACTGGATGGATATACCGAGCAGAACAATATTTCAGTCTGCATAATACTTTTGATGTCCAAAAAGTTCCACTTGCATCCTTTCATTTGGAACAGGAAGCCCTTCAATGGTACCGTTGGTACATCAAAGCTCATCTCGAGCCAAACTGGACAGATTTTTGCCAACTCCTTTTGCAACGATTTGGTCCTAGTGCTTTTGACGACTTCACAGGAGCACTGCTTTTGACGACTTCACAGGAGCACTCACTAAACTTCACCAAACTGGCACAGTGAGAGAGTATCAGACGGAATTTGAGAAACTAGCCAATCACACAGAAGGATTGTCTGATGAATTCTACAGGAGTTGTTTTATGAGTGGTCTCAAAGATGAAATCCGCTCAAAGGTCAAAATGTTTTGTCCCAACACAATGATGGAAGTCTTAGGGTTGGCTAAGTTGGCCAAGGACAAGATCGCAATTCAACAACGCTCCAAACCCACCTTTGTTCCCTTTAGAAATATGGGTTCCCAACGACCTCCCATCATGCTTGCTCCTCAACCAACTCCTATCAAGAAATTGTCTGAAACAGAGATCTAGGCATGCTGAGAAAAAATGCTTTGTTATAATTGTGATGAGAAATTCACTCGAGGACATAGATGTGTTCAACAAAAGCTCTATCTCTTGGATGTGGATTCTCTGCCTGCCTTAGAACTTGATGAAGAAGCTCCAGATACAGTAGATGATCAGGTCACCATTCAACACCTGCCTGTTGACACCCCATCTCAGGACGACCTACCTGAGATCTCTCTCCATGTTGTAACCGGCGTCACCACCCCACCAACAATGCAAGTCAGGGGATACTTCAAGAAGCTCCCTCTTACCATACTCATTGATTCTGGTAGCACTCATAACTTCATTGATCCTCGGATTGCCAAACAAGCTGATTGTTTTGTCCATCCTTGCTCCAACTTTGAAGTCATGGTTGCCAATGGGGGCACCTTACCTTGCAAGGGGAAGTGTCACAATGTGTGTATCTCTATGGAAGATTATAACCTGCGCTCTCACATGTTTGCCTTGTCCTTAGGCGGATGTGATGTGGTTTTGGGCATTCAATGGTTACGCACACTTGGCCCCATCTTATGGGATTTTGCTGAACTTTGGATGCAGTTTTCAGTCAATGGGGCACAACACAAATTTATGGGCTTACAACCAGGGTCTCTCTGCATCATCAGTTCACATCGCCTTGAAAAAATACTTAAGAAGAATTCACATGGTGTCATCGCTCAGCTCCATTCCATTCAGATGCACCCATCAACAGTCTCCACTACTTCCTTGGATAGATATGCAGGTGTCTTTGCTGAACCAATGGGCTTGTTGCCTGTAAGAGACCTTTCCAGTACGAATTTAGCCGCATCTACCTCTCTGCAGGAAATGATGACTATTTTGCATACAGTACAGAAGTGTCAGCCATCCCTATTGGGGAATTATTTCTGCATCAAGACTGATCTCCAGAGTCTGGAAACTTTCCTGGAACAACGGGTCTCCTCACCAACACACCTGAAATGGGTTATCCAACTCATGGGTTATGACTATGCGACCACTTACCAGAAGGGTAAGGATAATATGGTGGAAGATGCTCCTCCTCGCACATTTGATGACCCAGTTTCTCTTACAGCTATTTCTCTACTTGTTCCAAATTGGTTACAATCTGTTCAACGGGGCTATCTCTTCTATGAACTCCATGCTTCTTCAACAGTAGGGCACTCTGGGTTCCTCAAAACGTATGACCAGGAACAATGTAACTTTGATCCAGGTGGATATTGGTGGCCACCCACCTTTCCAACTAGCTCAAAACAGTTTTATGGCAATTTTGGTATTGTACTATTTTTAGCAGTTTTTCGGGTCCTGAACTTTCGGGGCCATTTTGAGGCCCTAAACGACCTTTTTTTGGCAATTTGAGGGGCCAAATGGTTGCCTCCAGCATACATTTGGCCCCAGTCGAAAGTTGTAAATCTCGGATAGACCTTTCCAACGGGCTACCGAGCACCCCAAACGGAGATCGTATGCAAAAGTTACGACCCCGGGAAGTTGATGTACTAACTTACCCAAACGGGGCCCACATGACTTTTGGCGCTTCATCTCCTAGGGTTAGGTTTTTGGATGTCTAGGGTTTTTGACATTCCTGTTTGTTGTAAAAGGCCTTGAGAGCCTCATTGTAACCATCTTCTTGCGAAATGAGAGCAGCCGTCACATCTCTTCTCAGAGATAAGCTGCCACCATTCCAGCAAGCTTGTTTTCCGCTGCATTTTACAGTTCTAGCTTATTTCCTTATTGAATAGAAAACCAGTTTTACTGTATCTCTGTTATTTTGTGTTAAGCATCTGATAATAATCTGTATTCATTTCGTTCTGCTCATAAAATCCGGATCAAACTTCTTTTGGTAGGGACTCAAAAAGAACAATTCAATGGATGGTGGTTGACTGTGATACTTTCCAGGTCAACAAGGGTGAAACAAGCCTCCTTTCGAGACTGCTCGAACCCTTGCCCATCCCTCCACAGATTTGGACAACTGTTTCTATGGATTTCCTAGAAGTGCTCCAGTGGTATAGTACCACATCTCAAAGGACACCATATGAAGCAGTCTCTGGACAGGCATCACCAGTTCTTCTTCCATACACCTTCAACAGCTCCCCAGTTCAGGCAATTGACTCAATTCTTCGAAACCATGATCAACTTCTTCTCATTCTGCATGACAATTTTCACATGGCAAGAATTCGACTGAAACAACAAGCCGATCAACACCATTATGAGTGCACTTTTCACATCGTTGATATGGTTCTTCGTCATCTACAGCCTTCCATGCAATCCTCCCTGAAAATCCAAACGTGCCAGTGGCTCGGAATGCAACCCGAGGATGCTACAGGGGACCCACTCCTTCAGATTTTGCATCAATTTCCACATCTAAAGCTTTGAGGACAAACCATTTTCTAAGGGAGAGGGGATGTTAGGAACCCATGTCTTTACTTTGTTAGTATATTGTTGTTGGACGCATATGCTTTGTAAGTCGTCCCGTAGTATTTGTTGATTCATAGTTTATATTAGCCCATAGTATTGACCCATAGTATTGGACGCATATGCTTTGTAAGTCGTTCCATAGTATTATATGTCCCATGGTTTTGACTCATAGTATTGGCACCTAGACTTAGCCCATGGTTTGTATTGACACATATTATTGACCCATGGTATTGGCGCCTAGACTTAGTATTTAAGTGTGTGTTGAGGCCTATGAAGGCACCGTGAAGTTAATTGTATTGAGCTTGCTCAAAGGAGTTTGCCCCCTTGAAGTGGCCCGTGATCAATATAAAAGTGATTCTGAGTCCTATTATTTCTAATATCTTGTGTATTTGCATTAATTAATTATTGCAGGTTCATCACACGTTTTCCATACAACTACTTCAATATTTTAATGGTATATTTTTATTTAATTTGAGTAAAATTGGACACCTTAATATTTTAATTCTTAAATACCATCAGGTAATATTGGCATAATCCATTATCATCATCCAAACAACTACTTCATTACTTTAAATTAATATTGGCCTAATCACTTATCATCCTCCAAACAACTACTTCATTACTTTAATGTTATTTGACCATATTTCTATTTTATTTTTAGTAAAAGTAAATATTTTAATATTTTAATTCTTTCAATAGTTAATCATTATTTTATTTTTATAAATTAATTTAAAATGTCACTACATTAAAATCATTTTGAATTACTTTTAAAAAAAAACTAATTACATAACTAACCATAACAAAAAAATTAAATTAATATTTATATTAAAAATTTATATAGAGATATGCACATTTTGAATTATTTTTTTAATAAAACTAATTACATAACTAACCATAACAAAACAGTAAATTAATATTTATATTAAAAATTTATATAAATAAATATATAAATATACACATTTTGAATTATTTTCTTAATAAAACTAATTACATAACTAACCATCACAAAAACAATAAATTAATATAAATTAATATATAGATATGCATAGCGTGAACCGCTTTCAACTTGATCATGCAGTTTTATGGTTATCAACAAACAATGCTTATTAATGCTTTGTATCCTTATTATCATTTTACAATTAAAAGTTAAAAGAATTCAAAATACCACTCTATTAAAATCATTTTGAATTACATTTTTAATAAAACTAATTACTCAACCAATTATAACCAAAACAATAAATTTATATTTATATTAAAAATTTAACATGTAGTTTTATGGTTATCAACCAACTATGCTCATTAATGTCTTTGTATCGTTATTATCATTTCACAATTAAAAGTCAAAAGTCAAATAAGGTAATTGGATGTTATGTAGTCATTATAAAATTTATTATAATTCAATTAATGGGAAATCAGAATTAAAAGTCAAAGAAGGTAATGGAATGTTATGTAGTTATTGTTAAATTTATTATTACACATTTAATGCAAAATCGGGTAGTGGGATGGTCGGTATCTAAAATAATAAAATCACATGATCAAATCCCACTTTAAATATAGACATACCTGGAGATGTTGCATTCACGCCTCTGTATTTCTGTGTTCAAGACTTAGCTGCAGAAAGAGAAGGGAAATATAAAGGGAATCCTGTAGGTTTTATAAACTAGTGTGTTATAGTAACATGCTCAAGACTTAGATCGTGTGATATGCAGACGTCGTTTCTGTGCCACATTTTGTGAAACTAATTTCTTATTATTTGTTCTTGCAGGATTCTGATTCCTCCCGTCTCAGTGCGAAGGTAATGCTAACTTAGCTGAGAATGTAACTATATCGGATCTAAATTTTTTTATCTGTGTGGACACTTTCCAGAATGTAACGATATTCGATCTAATTTTTTTAATTTTTTTTATCGTTTCTGTGCCACATTTTCTCTCAGTGATTCTAACAGTATTGTGTCTGTTCTTGCAGGATTCTAACAATGGATTCTGATTCCTCCTCTCTCACAGCAATCGATGGCATCGAGAATGGAATGAAAGGCGTTTGGAGGCGTAAGTTGGGTAGGTTTTTTAAACTAATCGATGACCCCCAACTCAATAGAAAGCGTTCGGCGGGGACATTTGACTCACCCCAGGAGGCAGAAGAAGCAGCCAGATCCCAAGAGGCCGCTATACTAGCAAGAGCTCAACAAGCAGCCATAGCTGCAAGAGACCAGGAAGCTGACAGAGTTGCAAGGGCTCGACAAGCAGCAATAGCAGCAATAGTTGCAAGAGCTCAACAAGCAGCCATAGCTGCAAGAGACCAGAAAGCTGACAGAGTTGCAAGGGCTCGACAAGCAGCAATAGTTGCAAGAGACCAAGAGGCAGTTAGGGCCCAACGAGCTGAAAGAAATGAAGAAGTTGCAATAGCTCTGAGGGACCAAGAGGCATATTATGCAGGGATAGGATTACTCCAGGAGGCAGTCTCTAGTTATGCTTTGCTTAGACCAATCAACCACTCTGATAGTGGCAGAAACTAGGTGTTATTAAGTTTTTTGATGTTAGTATTTAGCATTATAAGTGTTATGATCACTGACTTTGGCATAATTATCATTTCCATTCCCATAACATTGATATATTGGAGCAGCCATTTTTAGGCTTTGTAGTGGGAAACTTACTGATAGATTATATGTATTCCTCATTTTGTTCTAGAGGAAAATGTATTTTGCTCAGTATAAATAAATCACATGTTCCTCATTTTGTTTAAGAGGAAGATGTATTTTGCTCTAGATGTATTTGTTTTAAATTAAATGAGTTGTTCCAATATTTTATGATAAATTTAAAATTTCCAGTGATGATTACTTAATATATCCATGTTTTACAAACATTAACCAAATAAATTTTTTTGACAATGTCCCAATTTTGAAAAATGTTATTGACAAAGTGTCAATTTTGAAAGAATCATTTGGAACCAATGTGTTATATTAATTAAAATTGTTTAATTAATTAGAAAAAATGATTAAGAAATTTGACCTAAATGAAAACAATGCTAAGAAAATTTGGTATTAGTTCAAAACAAGACTCCAATCCTTTATGCATAGAATAAAGTTTCCTTACTACCAAGGACCAGAGACCAGAGTCGAGGTTCTATCCTCTATTCTTTGTCAATTGAAACTCCACAATAAAGAATCATTTTCAATGACAGACAGAAACAATAAACTTTACTCTACCCTTTTTTCAGAACCAGGAGTAAACTATCGGAGGCTAAAGCTGGAATAGATCACTGTAGCCAACGTCTTCTGAATTCCAAAACTCCGGCCTTAATTTCTTTTAAGTTCCTCCTCTTACCTAATACCTATGTCGTGTGTTCCTCCTCTGACCTAATACGGCTTAATTTCTTTCAAGTTTCTCCTGAGATCTAGTACATATGTTCCGTGTATGACTGATTTTTGTAAGTTACAGTGTGCTTTTTGTATATGATTTAATAACGTCATTCATACCGATCCATTCAATCGAATAAATGGGTGAGGGGTTGTTCCATGTCCCAACTTCTTCACAAATGACAACCGAATTTCGTGCTCAAAGTTTTTTCAGAATTTCGTGACATTTCCAGAGCGCACGCGGTCATTAAATTGGTGAGTATATTATTATTTTGTTTTTTTGCGTTGTATTTAGATAATATGATATTAAAAATCAAGTGTGTTCCGTAATTAGATTAAGGGTGTTTCCCAATTAAATTGTTTTAATATTCTTTAAACGTTTCTTTCTTTGCAGGATTTAAATGATTTTATTAGATGTATTTTCAACGTAAGATTAATTCTGACATTTACTTTGATTTTTGGTTTTTGAATTTTGAAAAAAAATATTAACTCGATTAACAATAAATACCTCATCAAGAAAACAAATAATCTTCGTGGTTTGTTAATTATGTGTGAGATAGAGGAGACGGGCATACATACATTGGAGGTACCCAGCTTGAGTGGCTTTCTTGTGAAGGGTTTAAGCTCATCCAAATGACTTTTTCGTAATGGAACCTATGGTCAATTGGTCATTCTGAGTATGATTAGTTAAATCGCAGGTTTCCATAGTATGCTGTAAATTGTCATCCTAACAATGACCATCACGTTATAGAGACAATTCTTAAGTTATGTGAAGTGTGGTTGACGTAAGGATAAGCTCATTTGAATATTTGATTTCGATTTTGAACATTGACATCATGTGTTTGATTTTGAACATTGACATGAATGAGTTATAACTCCATAGACAAGTCTGAATATAAATTTTTGTTATGAAGCACGGATCTGAAAATCATCTACAAGGGTGTCTTAGTTTCATTACCATCTGCTTCTACATTAACTGATATGCAATAGAAGCAACAAAAATAAACAATCTTATCTCTTTTGCTGAAAATGAGGGCATGTGTTTCTCTTCACATCTTGCCACATGTCGAGATAGAGGTTGTTCCATGAGTTGTCGAGTGAGTAAAGAAGTAGAAAACGTATAGCATAACAGTGTAGTGATCCAGTGGGACTCCAATAATTAAAAAATGATGTAGAAATAACTAAAGCATACACGAAAAGTAATGGCATCGGATATTTAATTTAGCGTATTAAATAGACCACACTAGAGCGTAACTAAGCCAAGAATACCTATAAACTATCATACCTAACCTAAGCAGAAATTATGAAGAAGCAGCTTCTACGTTGTGTGTTTCACTCAATTCCCAATCTCTCTGGTTTCTTTATCTATGTTGTATCATTCCGTTCAGGCTCTAATAAGCAAGTAGGGAAATGGAAATGGAGACTGATCGTACAAGCACAATCAACCCCTGGACGCCAATTGTACAAGATAAGAGTTCCATGGCAAAAAAACATAAAATTGATGCCCAAACGAAGCAGCGACCACAACAGCACAATCCCCAGACTCTTTGGCATATTTTCTTGAATGAAGGCTCAAGAAGCACATTCAATCACCCCAAGAATGAAGGTTAAATTTCAGAGCCAAGGGAAGGAGGCCCGATAATGCAATCCAAAAGGTCTTGTAGCATTCATAGATTTAGACATTTGACATGCCATCTATACTGAATCAGAGATATATTTGGAGGCGCTTCCGTTACTCATTGTTATTTTCCTGATATAATTCCCCGTAGTTAACAGCCAACAATAGCTGCCCACTTGAGATTATACAGACCTGATTTGATATACAAAATGCCAAACCCAAAACCATATAAATAGCTTTAAATTTGTTCATTTCTAGAGCCTCTACTTTCCAGAGCCACCCGGTAGTCTAACTTCCAGCTATGATAGTTTATTTTCATAGTGATTAAAAATCTCGAGTCACTTCCAGCTATGATAGTTTATTTTCATAGTGATTAAAAATCTCGAGTCACCTTTCCTTCGTCCATAAACAAACCTTTGTTGGAAGAGTTGACATATGGATTGGAATTCCATGGTATTACTGCCATATTCCATCACATTGCAGGTGAATGAGAATTGGTGAGTCAAGCAGCTTTCTCTTTTGTTGATAAAACTTAGGTGAATGAGAATTGGAGAGTCAAGCTTTCTCTTTTGTTGATCTGTTGCCGTAATATTTCCCACTGGGACCTGGATAGAATTCTATTTAAACCTGCTTTCTCAGAATGTTGGCGTGCTGAAAACGTTGTTTAGACTAATCGATGGTGATTGTATTGATCGGTTTCTCTCTTCTTTACCTGCTTTTAATATGCATCGCAAGAGATTAAAAGAATTATTACAACAGCACAGAAATGCAACATTCATGGTGACAACCCAGTATTGGTGGCCCATTGGCTGTACTGTTTACAGCAATATTGTTTATGCATAAGTAAGAGATGTTGATAGACAAAATGTTGGCTGTTTATACATTCGGACAGCCAAGTGTTAGAGTTGGAGATGAAGCGTTCCCAAAGTTTATGGACAAGAATCTAAACAAGCCTGTGCCCAAATATTTTAGAATGACATCGCTCCCACATTGCACAACCCCTATGGAGTATGCCTTTACTACAACAGCTACTATGGTGAGAGGTACTTATACTACATCTCTTCCCATTGTCTCCTCAACATTCATCAAACCAGGTATTCATTTTTTTTTGTAAGTAGCATAGGGAAATTTATATTAGAGTACAAAAAATGTTACAATCACATGAGAATCATTAGAATCACCAGCTTTCTGAAGCTTCTCATGGAAGCAAGGGTACAAAAAAGAACCTCTGTAGAACTGCCCTACAGTGGGTTGAGTAGCATTGACATAGTTACAGCCGACCAGTAAAACATAAACGCAACTAGACCATAGAGATAGACTAGTGTCTTACAGTGAACCATAAGCTGAAACACGGAAAACAGAAAAAGCTAACTGCAAAAAACATAAGAGCTGGACTCACACAGAGCAGCTCTAAGTGCTGGCTTCTGCATTATGGGAGCTAGGTTTCTCCTCCATGATTGGGCAGGTGTCGAAGAAGTTGTCATCCCAATTCTATGTCGGGAGGTTGATAGGCATGGGCTCAGCTTTGCATGGAGGAATAACTTCATCCTCGGCCTTTCTGACGCACTTGTAGTGCAGAGCATCAATTGTCGAGGGAATTGGAAAGGGTATCCCTGGGGGAGGAGCCCCCTGTAACACAATGGGCCTAAGTTGGGGCCGCGAACAGGAACTGGGCCATCTGAAGCCGCAACGCCCATGGATTAGTACACGGAACTGTTGGTCACTTGGGCTTCTACTGCAATAGCAGCACCCTCGACGTGAATAGTCAAATCATGAGCCAAACCCTCAATGAGACCAGTAGGACCATAATTGGGTGGGGGGAGTGGAGTGATGAAACATAAAATACCTTCTACAGGTCAAATTAGCCTCCAGAGCAGCCAGAAATCCATCGAGATGGGCCATATTAGCTCTGGTGTCCATGATTGCAACCTTATAGAGGTTCCAGTTGGTTAGCATCTCTTCAACCAGCGTGCCCAACATATTTTTCGTTAACCAGTAGTAGTTGACCTACCAAAGGCCAAAATCTCACCCACACTGCTTGATTCTAAGTCGTCTACCAGAACAGGGATAGAGACATTATCCTTATAGCCACTGTTAGAAATTTTTTCCTTCTCAGCAGAGGTCGTAGTTTTCCCTACACCATGTCCAGCACCCCCATTGGAAGTGTCGCGCTGTTGGCAAGGTCGAAGGAAAACGGTGCATGAGCGGAGCTTTCCATAGTGGAGGAAAGAATAGCAGAGGCAAGTGATGACCATAAGGGCATGGATGGGGAGCCTCATATCAATGAAATCACCACTTGAGAGATCATACTTCGCATGGGAGAACATAATGGCGCAATTGAACTAGGTAGGGAGGAGGGATGTAGGAACATGAGCCATTGTAAATGCCAATCGTCGGGCCATGGGGGTAGTAAAAACTAACTCGCACGAGGAGGCCACATGGATCAGATTCGTAACCTACCTTAAAGACAAGGTCTTGGGGGTGGCGCTGGTGCAGGGTTGTTTCCAGGTGGTGGAGCCACACTGCCAGGTGGGCAGGTGGTGCCTCTTTCCTTAGCTCTATCATTCGTGTCACCCGCATCTCGAGATCAAATTAGGTATTCATTGTTGATCAATATAATTAGTTATTTATTAAGACCCTTTTTATTTTCATCTTTGAATTTTTTTTTATTACAGAATCTTCTAGAGGAGTCGAACAATTTATTTTTCATTATTATACTTCATTAGCATAGGCATAAATGTTGTGTGGATTTGGTGCAGAGTTTATTGCTCCAATACATAAATGGAAGGGAATTCAAGGAAACCAAATTGTCATATTTTGAAGATTACTAGGGCTGTTGGTTTAGGGGTTTTTGGCTCATAGCCCCGTAAGATTGGGCCAAGGGTCTTCGAAAATGTAATTACGAGCTAATTGCGTATCTAATCTGGGTCGACTCTGTTCCTTTTGTCAATCTGCAATGTCAGTTATTCAATAAGTTTGCAATCAATTCGGCATACGCCTCCTTGTATTTATGTAACCGCGTTTGTATTCTGCATGTCAAGAATTCTTAGGTAGAAATTAATTGCAGTCTTTAAGGAATCTCAAGTTGGTGGTTATGAAATTCCTATATATAGCAGAAGCTAATTGAAAAACAGAGAGATATGTGTGAGTGAAGAATAGAAGAAGTGAAGAACCCAAGCTCTGTAATAAGAGTGAAAGGAGAAGAAGCGCATACCCTTGAAATGTATGAAAAGCCCAAGCTTTGTAAGAAGTGAAAGATCATAATAAAATCTCATCTCCATGTATTGCGGTCAAGATGCTCTATTTTGATACGGTAATATGTAAATCCATAGTTTTGTGTATTCATTCTCAAGAATGTTGAATGTTGCATGTCACACATCTTCTCCAGATTTACTTGAGTGAATGTGATTTACATTTACAGTCTGTAATAGATATCAAGATTTCCAAATAGTTCACAGTGGTAAAAGTTCTATTTTAACAAGGAGTAACTTCACTTAAGCTTCATTTAAATGTTTTGGTTCTTATGTCTTAGCAAAAAATATTTCCATATAAATTTTGTTTAAGAGTTCCGCAAAGTTAAGAAGTTGCGTGAAGTAAAAAGGATCTTCAAGTCAAGAAGTCCACGAAGTAAAGTATTTGGTGAAGTTGAGAACTTCGCATAAATGTGAAGTAAATTTATGCGAAGTTCTCAACTTCGCATAAATGCAAAGTAAATTTATACGAAGTTGCGAAGTTAATTTATGCAAAATTAACTGCGCATAAATGCGAAGTAAATTTATGCAAAATTAACTGCGCATAAATGCGAAGTAAATTTATGAAATACGAAGTTAATTTTCGTCAAGCTAGTGTTTGGCAAAGTTAATTTGCTCAACGAAGTGAAGTTCTCAGTGAAGTAAAATTTGGGGTTCTCTATTGTATGATTGACAAAGTCCAAAGCGAATGAAAACAAAACTTTCATTTACTACGCAGCTCATCTTCTTCACTATACGGTGTGCTTTTCCCTTGATCTAGTATCAGAGCGTGGTTTACGGAAAGTATAAATTCTATTTACAAAAAGGGAAAAGTGATTCAGAATGGCTTCCACTTCTGGTAATTTACAAACTCCAATCTTTTCAAGAAAAAAATTATGAATATTGGTCTCTAACTATGAAAGATTTGTTCATAGGTAAAGATGTATGGGAAATAGTCCAGAATGGCTATGTAGAACCAATAGATATGGTAGCATACAACAATATCACACAAGCTGAGAAGGATGTTTTGAAAGAATACAGGAAGAAAGATGGAAATGAATTATTCTACATACATAAAGCAACACATGAATCTATACTCCCAAGTGTAGCAGCAGCAACGTCCGCTAAGGAAGCATGGGACACACTGGAAACTTCTTATCAAGGCTTGAACAAGGTAAGGACTGCCAAACTACAAATTCTTAGAAGAGACTTTGAATGTTTGTCAATGAAAGATACATAGTTACTAGAATCATTTTATACTTGAGTTATTGGTGTGATTAATCAAATAAATTCTCATGGAGAAAATCTAAGTGACCAAAGAGTTGTTGAAAAAGTTCTTAGAGTTCTTCCAAAGAAATTTGAATCTTTAGTTGTGACCCTAGAGGAAAAAAATGGCCTATCCCAATTTACTCTTGATGAGTTGCAAGCCTCTCTCCTAAATCATGAACATAGAATCAGCAGATCAGATACATCATTAGAAGGTGCATTTGCAGCACAGTCATCCATAAGTCGTGGAAGAGGCAAGGGAAGATCAAACTCTAGAGATAGAGGAATAAGTTCTTTTAGAGGAGGACACAGTAGCAACCCTACACATGTCGCTAGTAGAGGTCAAAATCAGATTCCTAGTCAACCAACTGGACAAAGTTCTAATAAATAAAAAATTTGGACACTTCGCATATGAATGCAAGAAGAAATAGTATGACCAAGGAAAGCAAGGTCAAACACAGTAAAAAAACACCAGCACTTCGACCAACTCATTGTTCTTAGCATGTGCATCTCAACTTGAATGCAATCTTGTCCAAGAAATTCCAAATAACATATGGTATTTAGACTCAGGTTGTAGCAATCACATGACTGGTAATTTTAATCTATTTTCTAGTCTAGATAAATGAGTTCAAACTGATGTCACACTTGGAAATAATATTCAAGTCATTGTTTTGGGTAAGGGTACCGTTGATATTCTAACCAAACAGGGGGAGCATAAATTTATGCCTGATGTTTATTATGTTCAAGGTTTGAAGAATAATTCGATGAGCATCGGAAAACTGTTAGAAAAAGTTTACAGAGTTCATATGACAGGAAAGCATTGTCTGATCAAGGACATATATCCAAGCAATCGCTTAATAGCCAAAGTGCATATGACAAGCAATCACTTGTTTCCTTTGAGGATATGGCCAAACATAAAAGGAAAAACAACTCAAGTTGTTCATGGAAGTTAGAATGGAAAACCAGAAGCTGCATTTGAGGCAGAAAGTAAAGCAATAGACAACCACAGCAACAAATAAATGTAGACAGCATTTCAAACATAAATAAATGATGAATCCTGGTTGTGGTAGTTCAGATTTGGACATCTGAATTTTGGTGGGCTAAAGCTATCGCACATGAAGGACATGGTGAAAGTATTGCCATTAATTGAAAACCCAGAAATAATTTGTGAAGGTTGTATTTTTGGCAAACAACACAGAGAGACTTTTCCAGTTGGAAAGTCATACAGAGGTCGCACACCACTTGAAATTGTGCACTTTGATATTTGTGGACCGATGCAAACACTATCCATGGGAGGATGCACTTACCTTCTCACATTTATTGACGATTTCCCAAGAAAAACCTGGGCATAATTTCTAAAACACAAATCTGATGCGTTTGGTTGTTTTCAGCAATTCAAGGCACTTGTGGAAAAGTAGAGTGGTTACTATTGGGAATTCGAATCCTCTCTACCATTGTACTATTTATTTGTCCATATTGTGATTAATTAACTAGTGTGTGTGAAGTATTATTGCTTCTATCAGAGTTCTACTGTACCATATTATTCTGTTGCTCATTATACTGTATTGTTCACTCTTCTTCTATTTTCCTGCTTAATCATAATTACTCTTGTGAGGTATACATCATCTCTTAGATCTGCTGTGAGGATTTTCACAAAGTTAGTGTGCATGTTATTTAATACACTTTAGAGTGTTGATCGTTACAAAAAGGAAGAAAGAGAAATATTTTTCATGATTAACTTACTTACAAGCTTGAATGTGCCATGTTCTTTTGCATTGAATGAGTAATTATGTGTTCTTGATTGAATAGCTACGTTGTCAGAATGATATCACTTGATTGAAATCAAAGAAATATTGAGTGAAATGAGTTAAATGAGTATTGTTGATGCCAAATGTTTTACCAAGTTGTATTTGAATCAAGATAATAACAAGGCCCCATAGACCATATTTGTAAGATTATCGCTCTTCCTTATGGGCCTTACATCATTTTCAAAGACTTTAGTGACAATACATGTGATAAGTTGTTTTACATTGTTTATATGTCTTTCCTAATAGCAAGTTCTAGGAGTAGTAGTATGATTACTTTCAGTCTCAAGTATTAGAATAAATTGGAAATCCTGTGATAATAAACTAGGGTAATAAGGACATGAGAAACATGAGGTTCTTGAATTTCTAGAAGCTTGGCCACTATGATTCTCTTTTTTCCGAGAGTTTTGCACAATGCAGTGAAAATTCATAGCAATAAATAGTTTTCCTATTGGTCTCAGTGGATGCGAAAGTGACAAGTACAACATCTCAGTGAATTCAATTGATGCAACAAAGTTAGCAGAAGCATAGAAGTGATTTGACCACCTTTACCATTAAAAGAACCTATTAGTAGAATACGAGGGAAAGTGATAATTACCATGGTAATATATTCTCAAATTTTAAGCTTGAAGAACACATGGCATAAGGGCATGGCAACAAAATTTTATTTGGTGGACAAAGTGATGGGCATTGGAGCATTTGGCGCACTTATTGAGCCAAGAGTCAAATGACCCATACTATGGTCATTTGAAGATGATTTGGACAAGGAGAGTACATGGAAAAGATAACTTGGATGACATGGTGACAAATAGAAAAGCAACAATAACACACATGGCATTGTTCAAGCACAGGAAGAGAAAGCAAGCATTGGATGGTAGTCTGAGGATGAAGGACACTGCGGGTATCACAAAAACCCCAGCTACGGGCTCATCATTGGTCAAGTAAGAATGACAGATTTTGGAAATTTCTCTCCCATTTGTATAATCATCAGAGGTCTAGGATGCCTAAAGTGAACATGGACAAATGTTTATAGTTTTCTTAGTTTTTCATGTTTGATAAGGTTTCATTTTTTTTTTTGGTGGGATTATATGAATTTATAGCTCTCAAATAAATTAGACAATATTATAAACACAACTATAAAATACGATGATAATATGGTAATTACTTAATGCTAATTAATTTGTAATTATTGAACACAAATTACTCGTAACTGGATCTAATTATTCAAAGTAAAGAAGTTACCAGTGTGTATGGTGCCGCAATCTCCTCTGTTGCCGCCATGGCTCCATCAAGGTCAAAAGAACCGACGTCCTCCCACCTGGGGGATGGAGACCCGGCACTGAGTAGCTGAACATTAAAACAAATAAAGTCAACAATGTGTAATTCAAAGTTAAATATATTAAACAATATGATATCAAATAAAACACAACAAATACTTGAACATTAAATAAAACAATAGCAAACCTAATCCATGAAGCTCTGTGTGGCATGCTGTTGTGTATCACCATGGCAAGAATGACCACAGTGAGAACAACGATGTCTGATTGTTCCAGCAGAACTAGAAGGCCCCTCCTGGGTTCCACCTGTACCCGGCATGTCTCGGCCACCACCCATAGACTGTGCAGTTGTCTGTGTCTCATCGATGTACTCCCGGATCTCGGAAGACATGGCCACAAATTTGGTATGTCCA
The DNA here is from genome assembly GCA_027924585.1 of Larix kaempferi. Classification (NCBI taxonomy): domain Eukaryota; kingdom Viridiplantae; phylum Streptophyta; class Pinopsida; order Pinales; family Pinaceae; genus Larix; species Larix kaempferi. Next base: position 737,262 of record BSBM01001440.1, read on the forward strand.
AGCAAGTCATGTGTGGCACGTCTGACGGAATCATGGATCTCATCTATACCGCTACCAAACCCGAGTGGTTGAGGAGGGGGGTTTGGCTCTCTCCTGGGTGCAGGAGGTGCTCTAAGTGGGTTGCAGTGCACATGAGGTCGATCTTGGGCAGAGCCAAGACCGACACCTTGAAACTCAGTGATGTCAAAATAGTTGACATGGTACCCTAACTCAAACTCAACCCACAATTTTTGAAGGAAATACTGTGAGACCTCCAAATTTTTGCACGGGGGCTTGTCAAACACCATGAACCACCTCTTTCTCCAGTTATCTCTCCATGGCTGGTAAATGCACCATTCCATGCAAACCCGAGGCCTCGTCACAGCTGGAGGCTATCCCGTTGAGGGAACTATGAACTTGCTATACAACTGGGCTTTGGTGATGTTGAGGTCTTTCATTTTCTCTTTGGACAACCTAGTGGAGCAGTGTTCCCTCATTCAAGCCCTGTATTGGCTCAAGTTTGTTATCTCACTGTATGCAATATTGATTGATTCAATAATTTTTTGAAGTGATGAAGCCAAGGAAACCCGAGAGGGTTCCTTGGTACTGTTCAATTCATTACTTAGTTACCTCAATTGATTTAAGTCTTGGTGTAATTGATCTTAGGGGTTTTCATTTGGTTCATTGTCGATTCCCATATTGTCTTCTGGAGGTCGGGTTTCATTGGTTTCATCGGATGGTTCAGGTGTGTCTGACATCTTGTTAGGTGTAGATGGCTTGCAATTAAATTTCCTTGCTTTTTTAATGGATTGTAAATTTTTTGAAAAATTAAAAATCAAATGGAAAACAAAAAAAAAACAAAAAAAAACACAAATTTGTGCTTTGAGGAGCACCCACCTCGAGAAATGGATGGCACCGTGGTGTAGGGCTGATTTCTTGGTATTGAGGAGATTTGGGTGCACGAAGACGTGTTCACAAGCTTCCACAGTGCGCTCGTGGGTTGGAGAATGGGCTCACGGGTCTATCGAAAATGACAAACCCGTGAGCTCTACTTTTTTTATAAAAAAACAGAGGCGCGCATGCGCCACTAACGTGTGCACACCATTTTGTGCGTATGCGTCAATGGCGCTTGCGCGCCCCTTTTGTCCACATGGGATGAACAACATGGACGTTTGGCATTGCTGAAGCAGCGATGCGTGTGTGCCTTTGGAGGCACGTGTGCGTCATTTTATTTTTTCTGCTCACGCGCTATTGTTGCGGTTATTTTGGGTACCAGCTCTTAGCACTTAGATTTTATTCCGGTTGTAAAAGAATAACACCTAAGGTAACTTATTTCAAACCAGACTTTAGGTAGAAAACTTAGCCATTTTTTCCACCAGAGAGGGCTCTCTCACAAGATATATGTAAAGGCTAAAAATATATAGAAACACGCTCAAAATTTCTCAAAAAAGGATTTACTTGGTTGAAAAGGAAACAAGAAACATTGGGTATGGATTCAACTTTCAAATATTTAACGTGCCAGCAAGAGATTTATACCAAACAGATTTCCACAGAGGAAAGATAGAAACCATATCACAGTCAATTTGATTTTGCAGGTGGTATAGAAAGAAATAATGACAGTCCATTAACAAAAGGCATCAAACTAGGATGAATCCATTGTCAACTTTAGAGAAATAAATGGATACTTAAATGCGATAAAACAGGGCATAATGAGTATGAATCCCAATTTATTTCAAATGTTCATTTAAGCATAGAAGAAGAACATAAGGGAATACATAACAAAGAAAGTATACATGCACATATAGAGATAAGGGAAAAGAAAGACTGTAAAAATGATCAACACATGAATCTCTGGTCTCAAAAGATAGGTATTTCCATTGTATGGCCTTTTATTTATAAAAAATTTGACTTCAAAACTTATCGTCTCTCCAAGAGTTTCCAACCCTTTACATGTTTTTTACATATCAATATATAGAAAGACAACCTATACCTAATATTGAATTCGAAATCTAACTGAAACTCTAAAAATAGAAACAGTTACAACTTATTTTTTATTATTATTTCATGAAGTAAATTTGCTGAAAAATAGGCTTCAAATCCCTAGCTGTGTATATCTCAGATGAAGATAGCTGTGTAAATTTTGAGAGAGGTTTTTGTAAGTGGGAATGTGATGAAGGAAAGCCTCTTTCAGTCTCTGAAAATTATTCTTCATTTGGCGGAAACAACTCTTTGAAGTTAATGACTAAAACAGTAAACTGAAATTCTGGAAAATTGCCCCGTGAAGAAGACTTCGATTCTCTTAACCCATAACACCTGTGTAAAAACTGAGGGAGGTTTTTTAAGATTGGTCCGTGCTGAAGAAAAGTGTCTTTCATTTTTTGGAAATTCTTCTTCATTTGGCGAAAAAAGCTCTTTGAAGTTAATGACTAAAACAGTCATTTCCAGAAAAAATGTGTTCTACTTGTCCCATTTGATTTTCTCTATGGGATATATCCCACATTGGTTGAGTGGGAAATAATCGTGTTGCTTATATACCCCACTGCGCACAACACTTAATAACACATAGAACATGCTATTATACTCCTCTTCCTTGGGCGCTATACCTTCGGGAATGGTGGTTCCGCATTGGTGGAAGGTGGTTTCTAATACCACCCTTCGAATTGCCGATGGCTGTGACACTTACATGTGGATGGTGCTTTTTAATCCGCAACCACTTTATAATATTAAATCTCGAGATAGTGAGGCAGGCGGAATGGGTTATCAACCGTCCATCTTTTAGCCATTCCACCATTTTAGAGCTTCACTAACTATTTTAGAGATTTACCAGTGCTTTATTGGCCTAATTTACCATATTGGCCAAATTTAGAAGCCCTATCAATTCATTTATATGCTCTGCTAAATATAGAATTTTTCCACTAGCTCCTGGTCACAACCTTTGATCTTTTTCTGCCTTGATCGTGACCGTTGATTACTTTATATGCTATTACAAGGTACTTTATTTAATTCTTCAGCTCTTCTTTGGCGTGGCCAATGGTCATATGGATCAATTTTTTTTTTTTTTGGGACATGGTGTCTTCCTCACCGAACTTAGGAGATATCACAACCAATTTTTTGGATTGGCAATCTTTCATTCACATTGGAAAAATACTGTGCTAACAACTGGCTCCAACTGGGGATGCTATCCTCCCTGCGAGGTAGCAAAGAACACCGTAGACCATGTGCCTGACCATTGGGCGGCTCCCAACCTTGACAATTACAACCTGTAACCTGTAAATGATCTTTCATCCATTGTCTGAAAACTGAAAGCAACTATGAACTGCAAATCTAAACTTCTAACTGAAACTTAAACCGAAACTGAAAACAAACTTGAAATTGGTGAAAGAAATGCTCGCCATGTCGAGCTTATTAACATCTACCTATCCTACTTTACCGACCACCAATGCCCAATCAAGTAAAATCTGATTTCCAATGAAGCCAATCAAGTAACTGATCCAATAATTTAGATTTCTCGTCATTCTTAATCAAAATCAGAACATAAGAGAATAATGGCAAAAAATTATGATGATAAATGTGATCTTTTTGGAAATAGCTCAACCAACTACCCCAATTGGAAAATTTATCCATGTATTCAGCCACTCGGTCGTAAAAAGCATGACAACCTTTAGCATACTCTGTCATTTGTTTGTCATGACTAGGTTGCTCAAACTGTACATTCTCTTGCAAATTGTCAAACTGATCTTCAAAAGAATCTTGAAGGGAAACCTTATTACAGTTTTCAAATGAAACATCTATCAATTCGTTCAGAATTTTTGAATTTATAACTTCATTCTTTTCAGGTGTTTCAAAAGAAATGTCATTATGTTCTTCAATAAAATCAAGTGAACAAAATTCTTTTTGGCATAAAATTTTTGAATTTGAATGATATGAAGAAACATTCCATTTATAACCTTGCTCATTTTCTTCGTGATTCAATTTTTCATTGCAAACTTTTGGTTGTTTTATATGTTGGGATGGATTGCATGATTGTTCATCCTTTTCATTACCCATTTCTAAAAATGCCATAACATTATTCATATCCTCAATTTCCTGTTTTTTATTAGAGACTTGCAATCTTTGTCTCAGAAAGTCAAATGAAGAATAACACAAAGGCAAACAATCACTTTCAACATGCTTACTGTCCACCTTATTTTCATACTTTTGGTCATGGATTACAATCGGATTTTCTTCACTAATTGTCCCAGAATTTTCAAAATCTTCAGCTGGTTTTTTAGGTACAACACCCAAGTAATCCTCCACATACTCATCATATATAGGTTGGATGAAATCCTTTTTAAAATCACCACTAACAAAATTTGTGACAGGCTGATTGCAATCTTCATGAAACAAATCCTTACAACACTCTTCTTGTACATCACTAGACTGATATGTTTCTTGCTCACAAAAAACAGAATCGGAAGGCAGGGCAAGTTCTTTTTGCTCATATTGCTCAACCAATTCTAATTCTTCTTCAATTCTATTATCTCCATTGTCTTGGTCTGAAATTTTTTTAGACATTCTGATATTGTCTTCAACCTCCAATGAATCGATAAACATTTGTTGTAAAGTGGGAGACCTTCTCTCCAAGAGATTATAAGAGAGGTCTGGATGGAAGGCTTGGGCATACTGCAACTTGCCAAGACCTTCTGGTGGCTGAATCTCTTCAGTCATCTTATAATAGAGACTAACAAATCTCCTATTGAAACTTGAAACAGTTTCACCTTGCATTCTCTTCATAGCATAAAACTCTGAAAGGAATTGATCCCAAGATTTTCTTTTACCCCAAAAACTCAGAAAGATATTAGAAAACTCTTCCCATGTACTGATGGATCCAAACTGTAAATGTTTAAACCATTCCTTAACATCTCCTTGCAAAGATTGGGAAAAGGCCCTCATGCAAACATCATCATGTTCTACTTCAAAGAGGTCAAGGAAATGCTCAAAGGCTTGTAGATGTTTCTCAGCTGTAAGTTTCTTCGATTCTCCATCAAATCTAGGAAGGTATTTGTAGTGTTTCGTAGCAAAATCATGAAGGACATGAGGTAGGTAAACTGGCCTATATCGGTTTTGGATATTGGAAGAAACTGAACTATGTGGAGAGGATGTATTATCAGCTTTAGTATCATGAGGTTCATAAGGCTGATCCTTACTATCATGCGGTTCAAGTAAAAGATCTTGATCAAATCATATGTACAGGATGAAGACACATTTTCAGTTTCTAAAGAAGGGTATACAGGAGTAAATATATGGTCTTTTTTCGAATATAGTAAACAATGAGAAATTCTTTTGCCAAGCTTAGGAAAAGACAAGAAAAAATTTACAAGAAAGGATAAGATGTCTTGGAGAAAACTGAAACTTGAGTACCTTGTCTTTTCATCATGCCTTTCCATGTCTTCACAATGAGCTCATTTCCCAGTAGAGTCTGTCGGTTCTCTTTAAAAGCTTGATTTTGGATCATGCCGCCAATGGAGTCACTGAAATTTGGATTCTTGAAGATGGAGTCGCGAGGTGAAAGATGCACAACCTTGCTGATGTTTGACCGTTGTTCACCATCAATAATCAAAACTGAAAACTTTGTCGTTCATACCCAAGGAAAATGAAACCCTCATTCCCTGGCAACGGCACCAAAATGTTAGCACTTAGATTTTATCCCAGTTGTAAAAGAATAACACCTAAGGTAACTTATTTCAAACCAGACTTTAGGTAGAAAACTTAGCCATTTTTTCCACCAGAGAGGGCTCTCTCACAAGATATATGTAAAGGCTAAAAATATATAGAAACAAGATCAAAATTTCTCAAACAAGGATTTACTTGGTTGAAAAGGAAATAGAAAACATTGGGTATGGAGTCAACATTCAAATATTTAACGTGCCAATAAGAGATTTATACCAAACAGATTTCCACAGAGGCAAGATAGCAACCATATCATAGTCAATTTGATTTTGCAGGTGGTAAAGAAAGAAATAATGACAGTCCATTAACAACAGGCATCAAACTAGGATGAATCTATTGTCAACTTTAGAGAAATAAATGGATACTTAAATGTGATAAAACGGGGCATAACCAGTATGAATCCAAATTTATTTCAAACGTTCATTTAAGCATAGAAGAAGAACATAATGGAATACATAACAAAGAAAGTAGACATGCACATATAGAGATAAGGGAAAAGACAGACTGTAAAAATGATCAACACATGAATCGCTGGTCTCAAAAGATAGGTATTTCCACTGTATGGCCTTTTATTTATCAAAAATGTGACTTCAAAACTTATCGTCTCTCCAAGAGTTTCCAACCCTTTACATGTTTTTTACATATCAATATATAGAAAGACAACCTATACCTAATATTGAATTCGAAATCTAAGTGAAACTCTAAAAATAGAAACAGTTACAACTTATATTTTTTTATTTGAGGAAGTAAATTTGCTGAAAACTAGGCCTCAAATCCCTAGCTATATATCTCAAATGAAGATATCTGCGTAAATTGTGGGAGAGGTTTTTGTAAGTGGGAATGTGCTGAATAAAAGCCTCTTTCAGTTTCCAAAAATTATGCTTCATTTGGCGGAAACAACTCTTTGAAGTTAATGACTAAAACAATAAACTGAAATTCTGGAAAATTGCCCCGTGAAGATGACTTCGATTCTCTTATCCCATACCACCTTTGTAAAAACTGAGAGAGGTTTTTGAATATCAGTCTGGTGTAAAGAAAAGCCTTTTTCAGTTTCTGGAAATTCTTCTTCATTTGGCGAAAATAGCTCTTTGAAGTTAATGACTAAAACAGTCATTTCCAGAAAAATGTGTTCTACTTGTCCCATTTGATTTTCTCTATGGGATATATCCCACATTGGTTGAGCGGGAAATAATCGTGTTGTTTATATACACCACCGTGCACAACACTTAATAACACATACCACGTGCTAGTATACTCCTCTTCCTTGGGCGCTATACCTTCGGGAATGGTGGTTCTGCATTGGTGGAAGGTGGTTTATAATACAACCCTTTCGAATTGCGGATGGCTGTGACACTTACACGTGGATGGTGGTTTTTAATCCGCAACCACTTTATAATATTAAATTTTGAGCTAGTGAGGGATGCGGAATGGGTTATCAACCGTCCATCTTTTAGCCATTCCACCATTTTAGAGCCTCGCTAACTATTTTAGAGATTCACCAGTGCTTTATCGGCCTAATTTACCATATTGGCCAAATTTAGAAGCCCTGTCAATTCATTTATATGCTCTGCTAAATATAGAATTTTTCCACTAGCTCCTGGTCAAAGCCTTTGATCTTTTTCTGCCTTGACCGTGACCGTTGATTACTTTATATGCTATTACAAGGTACTTTATTTAATTCTTTAGCTCTTCTTTGGTGTGGCCAATGGTCATATGGATCATTTTTTTTTTTGGGACTTGGTGTCTTCCTCACCGAACTTAGGAGATATCACAAGAAATTTTTTGGATTGGCAATCTTTCATTCACATTGGAAAAATACTGTGCTAACACCAACTTCGTGCGGGTACTGTTGAATGATTGATACAATGGGAAAAGTGAATGCATTTTCTTACCCAAAAGTGGTAGCCATAAACATCCATGAAAAACAACCGACTCATAAAGGTGTTGAATGCATTCAGGTGCTCTATAACTAGGTAGCCTTCCAATGTCTTCTTTTGAGATATTTACCAATACATAATCTGCTAAACAAATTTGGATTGCATTCCTTTCCTTTCTGTCAATCTTTTCCTAGTATTCCATTTACACACCTGTTGGAGTCATTCATAGGTTGACTATAGTCCATTGTTCTCAATATATAAGAAGATCCTCCATCTTAAGCTTCAAAATATCAAAATGTTTTCCATTAAAAAATTTCAATTTCTATCCTTGACCCATTAGCCATTCTAATGCTTCCCGAATATTCCCACTGTAATAGGTATTCCACATATCGAGTACCAAGACAAAACCTTGGCAAAAAAAGTGTCCCCCTACATCCAAATACAACTCTAATACCAACTATTGGGTACTAATATTGATTACAATAGGTTTGAAAACTGATTCATAGAGTTAAACAAAATTTAACTTAAACCATGGCACACAACAACATCAACACATTACATTAACAAACCTAGAAACCTCTCTCTCCTCGAGGAAAACCAACAAACCAATGAGCTTTGACTCATCTATTAATCAAACAATAAAAACAGGTGCTTACAACCGTTACTTGCTAGACCACAAATAACACTTCATTACATGATCATGCTACACACTACTAATTCTACGACTATTTATGCATAGCCATTCCATCTTATTTATAGATCCAATACAACCAAATTCTCATTAATGGGAATCCATAAATTCTCATTAATGGGAATCCATAAATTCCTAACTACTTCTTGCTGACTAATCATTTTCCTTCAAACATGCAATTATTTTGGTCAATCGGTGGACCGGACTTCCTTTCACCGTCGCCTATGATTGTAATCAACGAATACTAGTCAAATATCATATTTTCCAATTGATTTACATGCAATGAATATAACATTCCCAACAACTAAGGGAGAAAATATTTTCCTATTTATTAAGATATCTCATTAGATCATTTATTCAAAAATCAAGTGTGAAGCTTTCGGCCGCACACAACTCCAAAAACATGTGATCAAATTTACATATAGAATGGAGGAGGCAATAGTTTGGACTCATAAAAGATCAATAATAAGTGCAACTCAGTGATTGTTACATGCATACCGATCCATCGATTAGCACCAATGTAATTGGACCTTCTCATAAATGATGATAACAATATGACCAATCTACCTTTAGCAAGACCAAACACATGCTCACTTCTCCATTTATTTGCAAACTTCTAGATCTCCCTGCTATCAAAAAAATTGTTAAATCTCGTGAAAAATAATGTATGAAAATGAATAAACATTAAAATGTCAACTTAAAGAACAATACTCTTGCATATCTCCTGCCAACCAGTATTTAAAACTCCTACTCCATTGTTTTTTCCTCATTTTAAGGATTTAGTGGAGTAACTCCCAAAACTAGAAACCTAAACCCTAACTAAAATCTATTTTGCTTAGGGGTTTTACCAACTCAAGGGAATCAAAGAAACAATGAAAATGTTTAATTGATTCATAATTAAAATAAATTCTTTTATTTTCATGATGCAATTTTTTGTATTAAGTATTTTATTTTCCACACCTTGCAATGTCCTCTCAATAGATTGTAATATCATGTTTTATCCATACTATTTTGTAGTTGACAAATAAATGTAAAATGCACTATGTAACAGTTCCTCAAGAGGAGCTCAAGGCCAAGGCCTCGTGAGTAAACTTTGTAATTAATTTTCTAAGTTGTTTTGTATTTTGATTTGTAGACTTAGGAGACTAAAGGGCTTGAAGTAACTAAATGATAGGGGCAACAAACCACTAGGGGTAGAACTTTAATGGCTCGTATTCCATAATTTTGATGACGTGAGTCATCTTGGTGCCGTGGGAACTTGAGGAAAGGTGATCTGTGATGTTCACTAGATGTACACTTAAGTTTATAAGTGTCATTTAAGTTATGTTAGTGGTTAATCTTATATAGGAGTGTCAAAGAGGTTACTAGTTGGTTAATCTTATATAGGAGTGTCAAAGAGGTTACTAGTTGCCGCAAGGTAGTAACAAACCCCTATGGTCTAACTATTAGCATAATGCTAACCATTACTAAGTGCTATTAAGAAAAATTAAGTAATCCTTTTAAATATTATTAATATCGTAGTTTCGAAAAGATTGCCGAAAAATTCCGTTGAATTCCTAAATCGAAAAGAGCTCAGGCTTTTCATAATTTCTCCTTAATATATAAGATAAGAAGAAAATTAAAGAAATTATATTTTCAATTTATTTTACAAAGGTATTTGATATATATATATATTTTTTTGTTTATTTATTTATTAAGTGTTATAAAACGATTTAAATAAATTAAGTTGAGTTTAAGAATATTCATAATAATCATATTATATTATTAATAAGGAAATGAGTAAATAAATTGTAAGGTTAAAACAAATCATTGAAGAATTATTTACATGTAGTTACGGTTAAGGTGCACTTCCCATTTAGTGGAATAATTAATATATTTAAAAGAAGATATGTTACTAGGGAACTCACTCCCCACTTTTGATGATTAGGGTTTGAGCGTTTTATTTATGGGCAATAAAACATATTAAGCATGCAACCGTTTCTTAATAATAACAGTTAGGTTTTTTCTGTCAGTTTTGGAAGGTTGCGGCCTCATTTGAGAAAGGACAGTCTCACCATCCAAAAAGAACGACTTTTCCTCATTATTTGAATTGGTTGTTCCATTCTTGAAGGGTAACGAGAAAGGAGATGGCCCAGTGCTTGATCTCCTAGATTTGGTTGTAGTTCAATGACTAGCGGCTGGGAAAGAATTGGGGAAGTGACCGTACAAGGGCGCCTCTAACCAATTTGTTATTGACCTTTCCCATTCTTAGTTTTAATAAATTATGGAGTGTATTGTAAAATATGTTATTTGTTTATTACTATAGATTTTGGAGTAATAAATACTGGTATTCAATAACTACGGTGACAATGCACTAAGGGAGGGACGGTCCCTCTGGTGAGAGGGATGCTTCCATCATTATTTTTCGTATTTCCTAAATATTTAATAAAATATATTCGTCTCTCTGCTCTTGGGAGCCGACCCTAGATAACTTTATTTTATCCTTAGAGTCTAGAAGCTGAATCTAGTCATCTTTATTTTAAATTTATTCTTGTTTATATGTTTTAAAGTATTAAGAGGAACGGTCTCCCTCTATGGAGAAGTGAGAACCGATCCCAGTCATTCAATTTATTTTCTAATATAGTGATCCCATTTCCTGGATGATATAGGTAGCCATTAAGTGATTGGCTCATTCCACAGATGGCGTGTTCATTTTTCTAAAAGATACACCGATCTACTGGTTAATGACCAAAGAAGAGTGCCACTCCTTTTTTTTCTACGAGGAGAGGATGTAGCTATGATAGGATATTCATCATCGTGTTAGTAAAGAGGACACAACTCTCGAAGTTTCAATTATATATATTTCTTATTTTTATTTATGTTTGAAACCACCCTAAGTAAGTTGCAGTGTTGGCTTGCAACTTCTTTTATATTGTTATATGAATTCCTGATATAGGTAGAAAAGGGATGGGTTTCGTTTGATACCCTAAATTTATTCTTATATATATATATATAACAGTCATCTTCCACGTGTTCTAAGATGGATGATTATAGAAGGCCAACCCTTTTTCTATTGCTTAGCGAATCTAATATTCTGCATGTGAAGAAGAGAAGAGCCTCCTTTATTTTCTAACTGATGATCCTGTAGAGGGGGACTCCATAGAGAGGACCAATGTTGTTCCTCATTGTGTTCTTTCCTGCAAAGAACAAGTGCAACCTTATGATAGGTTTAACCCTATCTCCAGTGTGTTCTGTTGGAAGAACAATTTTTAGTCTTAATAAATATATTGCGCTACATGAAGAAATGTGTTCTCAAAGGACATGGTTCCATAATTAAATTATTATACAGTATTGTTGTAGATAGAATCTGCGTTATTTGATGCTTGAACCCTGATCATAATTCCTCTTGGGAGGAAGAGGGGGTTTAGTTTAATCTCATAATATGGTATCCAATTATTTTCCTTAAAGCTTTTGTGTCGTTATATTATGTGAGGGTCTGAGGATTGTACTGATTTGTTTTGTTGAGCAAAGAGCTCTATTCTTTTTTTTATAAGCTTAATGTTGCATTCTATCATTTTGTTCATTAAAGGCGGAGGGCCAAGGTTATCATTTGGAAGTATTATTTACTTGTTTAAAAAGATTATATGCGAGTTAGAAATTAGATGAGGAGTTCTTGAGAAGGATGTCTTTTATGATTCTTCCACAGTAGTGGATTCATTTCCCAACTAGGGGGTGACCTCTACGTGGAAAAAACATATTTTGAATGTTTGGGTGGAATGTTGGAGTCAAGCCTTCAGTCACATCGATCTCCTAAATCATATAAGTACCCTATCTATATTATATTATATCAAGTTTGGTAAGAATTCCAACTTTATTGTACTAAGATAATAAAATGTATTCAAATATATATAAGTCTTATGTAAATGTTATGTACTTATTTCTTCTCAAAATATTATAATTGAGGAAATTGAATTTAATATGAATATCATAGGTTAAATTTGTTATTTCTTGTTAATCGTGGAATTTTGATACATAGTGAAGATTATACGGTATGTGTTAAAGAATTCTCTCAAGACTCATTCTATGTGTTTATATTGTTAACTTGGGATTATGTTTTGAACCTTGCACTCTCTTATTAGGATTGATATTGTCAACAAGAAACACACTAGTACAATGATATATTTATTTGTATACTAGTAATGAAGTACTTATTATATGTCTATAGAAATGTTTATATACTCTTAGAATACTTTTTATGTTTTAAATAATAAATTTATGACCAGTTATAAGTCTCTTTATGGACAATAGATATTTTATTACGTGCATTACTAGATAAGTTCGCTTTAGTTTAAAACAAGAGTAAGCCTGAAAGTATTATGGTGGTCTTGTTTTACTACTTTCAATTCATATAAATGAACAATAAATGCATAGCTAATTACACGGTGAGTAAAAATGACTTATTGATGTATTAATAGGATCTCATATTCATGAGTGTAGAAGTTATTATACTAAGAGGGTTCTCATAGTGTAATATTAAGTGTTATGTTTGGGATACTCATAGAAAGGTATAACTAGATTATACACTTGGATTTAGTATAAGCTTATTTTATTTGATTAAATTGCTTACTAAACTTTATACACAAATTGAGATAGAATATATGATATGTTCTACTAATTTATTACTTGAATCAATCTAAGATGTAAATAATTATAACTCAAGTGTTAATAGTTACTAATGGAGATATAAATGTGATAATTAAGAATAATGATCCTTAGTAACAAAATAATGTATGCCATGTGTCTAATTATGCATTAGAATAAATATGTTGCATAAAGAAGTATTTGATGATAAAATAATATTAAATTTGTAGATCAACAAATCAACTAAACTCTCTCTATTTGAATTGTTAAGAATACATAGTAAGTATTCTTCACTTTAGATGACTATCTTTAATAATGAATAAACTTTATAATTGATGAATGTGTTTAATAAGTGGATATTAAATAGTGAATCAGAATACTTGGTTAATTATTATGTTTCAATCTATTACATAAGGAAAATTTGAAGAACCAATTTATATGTTATACACAAAGAATGTAGCTGTAAAGAATGTATTTAGTGGTGTATAAGGGATGATAAGAAAAAAATGTGATGAATCATCATAACAACTAAGAACTAAATAAAGTGTGATTAGGAAGTCTCAACCCACGAGTAAGTCGAAAGTAAACTTATGGTAGTGGTTATGCATTAAATTTATCTTCTTAAATGTTATGAAGAAACTCTAATAGGACTTTATCACTAATTAGAAAAGAAAGCGTTGAAAGGATATAACATATTTTCTTGTTATTGTCTTTCATACAAATGTGGTGATAGAATAAAAATAACTAGTTAGATGTCATTATTGTTAATGGTTATTACATAGAGCTAAGAATTTGAGATACTCATATGTTTATCTCCGTAAATGTGTTAAAACTAGAGGTTAAGACAACAACAAGACAAGTAGGCATGATTTATCTTATAATGTTATTTAGAGATGCATGAATGCCCCATAAGTATTAAGTACTAAGAAATATATACAATTGAAATTAAATACATTTACAATGTTAGTGAGATACAATTGTAAGATACAATTGTAAGGCACATTGGCATGCTGAGACAAACACATGCCTATAATGTTTTAAATGCATAATGATAAGTATAATGCAAATTTAGCCAATGTAAAAGGGATTTTATCTTCATGTGGTTTGTTTTATTACCTAGCCTTAAGCCCACAAGTTGAAAAGAATTAAGGTTTATGCATAACTATGCTAGTCATAAATTTGAACTTGATAAGGTTAAATGAGAAAACTGTTTGGTTTGGGTAAATTTCTTTTCTATGTGTTAGAATTAGTAGTACCAATCACAATATTTGTGTCATTGAATATATTGTAGGATTAATGTCCAAATAGACAACATGATGGCAATACTACAAGTTATTATTTAATTCTATAACCAAGCAAAGTATGTGATTATTATGATAAAGGGAATCAATAGACAAGTAATGTCCTAATTTGAAAAGTATATGCAAGTACACGTAATTGATACATGTGTTTAGTTATGATCAGATAATGCATATTGATATAATTGATTGTATCAAGATTATGTTGTTGAAATAGTTAATACATAGGGATTGTGCCTAAAAAAACATGAGTATTGCATGAAGATTGTGCATTGTACATAACATTAATATTTGAGTGCAACAATGTGGAAATTTACTTTTTCCTTTCACTTTAAAGTATTTTGTCAAAGTAGTTATGATGTGAGTAGTTCCTTGCAAGAAGATGCAAGTGTAGTATGCAAGTACAAACAACTACATGAAGCTTCATCAAATTGAGGTGAGTGTAATGGAAAGAGGTGAATAAGGTACTTTTATTTTACCAGTGATGCTATTAAAAAAATTTAGTGATTCATTGGGAATGATTCATATATGTTACTTATCTATTCTTTAGGAAAAGGAAAAATTTATGTCTTTAGGGAACACAAAAGAAAAAGTAGATCTGAAATTTCCTATTGAAATGTTTATGTGATGCTTGTTCTTTAAAACATTCTTGAAATGTGAAATTGCATATAAATGGTTTTTATCAAGCATATGGTTTGGAAAGTATGTTAGATATCAACCCAAAAAAAATGAAATTTTTATTGATTTGGATTACATAATTTTTTGTAGAAGAAGTTAATAGACTAAAGTTATACAATTAATAGAAATTGCACATGTGCATGATATATGATACTTAAAAATTCTATCTCAGAAAATAAACTGAATATGAAAATGATTGATGCACATAGTTCAAACACTTGTTGTATTGAAATACATATGTATGAAATATGATGGAAATTTTGGGACTGAATAGTCCATAAATGACTTGTATACTAATGTTGCAAGTGGACAGATGAAACCATGAGTACTTGTAACCACAAGATGGTCAAATGATGGAAATTATATTCAATTATATAGGGGTTCAAGCATGTTAGTAGGAAAATGACTTGCCCAAAAATAAAAAAAATGACTTAGAAAGGGAAATTTAAACAAAGTAAGAAGAGATGTCAAATTGCAATAAGTAAATGATGTAAAGAGTAAGAAAGAAACTTAAAGAGAAACCTTAATATCTAGAATAAAATGAAAAGACTTATAGAAAATGGATCCAATCTGTAAAATTTGTAATTCAAGTAATGAATGAACAATAGATAAGGGAGATTATAGGAGAAAAATATTCCCATTGCCACGGTATAGGTCCATCTCTACTATCATGTTGAGATATCAATATTTAGCCCGTGGACTTGGGATGTGATATCCTTGATGGGATAAGGAATATTTTATACAAGGGACACAAAGTTGATTAAAGAGATCTTATTGGAAAGTCTACTTAAGAAAAGATTCACACATTAAAAACCCTCTAACTTGATTTATTCAATTCGATAATAGGTAAAGATAAATTGATGTTGAGTTGAAAAAATCTGGAGCATCAAAGGTAAATTGATGTTGAGTTGAAAAATATGGAGCATCCATGATAATACCCACTAGTGAAGGATGAAGTACCAACTACAAATTTATATGAGGTGATCCTCATATGATAACCGTGATAAAAGAGTTATCGATGTGTGCATTATTGTTATTTTTAAGTAATTATGTGTTTCATATTTTGGGAAAAGTATGATTATGCTCGTGTTATATAAAAATAAGGACCTATGATTTTGTGAAAAGTATGATTTTTCTATGAAAAATTACAGGACAATGATATTTCGCAGCTAGGCCTCATCTATCTCATCCTTTTTTTCAGGATACCTAACATACATGTTGGACAATCGTTTGTATCTCTCCATGTATCGACAAAGTCTTTGAATTTTTTGATTATGAACTTCTAGGAACCCCGTGTGTCAAATCTTCCCGTGGAAGAGGACACCCCTGTTTGAATTGACACCATGGTTGTCTGGGTTCAAGGAAGGATGAATGCAAGATGAATACAAACTGAATGCATCTTCAATGTATGCTGAATAAACCGTGAGAAATGCATGTCGAATAAAACCCAAGGAATGCACGTTGAATAAACCGTCAAGAATGCACGTTGAAAAAAACATCAGGAATGCATGCTCAGGAATCCGTTCGTAGACTAGTTTTTCTTTTAACTTTTTTATATATTTTACTATAAATCACTTTTACAACACTTGGCATGCATTTTTATAAGAACACTCACATAGTTTTTTCACCCTTTTTTAGCAATGGACTTGGACTTTTTGAGAATTATTGGAAACTTTGCATCTGTGGTAGAAGTTTTGCAACACTTGGAATATCAAGGGTTGTAATTTTAATTTGAAAAAAGTAAAAACAATGATTGTGTGCATGTGTTAGAGGGAAATTTTGGAAGTAAAATAATAGAAGTCATTGAATTTAATAAAGTCTCTCACACACACTAATAATAAAAGGTTGGGAGCTCGTGTGTTGAGGGTAAAGGTGCCATTGCGTGAAGAAGAGGAGAATCCCTGGTTCGTTTTTGGAGGTTCATTTTTGGAGGTTCTTTTTAGAGTTTTTTAGGTAAATAGAAGAAAATAGAATATTTGAGTCTGATTCGCACTCATGAAGATTTCAAACTTGAGTGTTTACCACACATTGTTATAAGTTATAAGTGAAACAAACCTTAACCACACCAATTTACCTCTCATCGTTTCAGTGCAATCAAAAAATATTTCTGATCGAATTAGGAATTTGATGAGTTAAGTGATTAACAACACAAATTAAGTTTTAATTAAGTTTTAATCCATTCCTTATTTAGGAAACATTTCAGGGATGGTAATTCCTTATGATGCATATTACAGGAAGGTTGTTCAACATTGACATTATCTTTATTTTCATGAGTACCTTAGGTCACATTATCACTTTTATGAGGCTCGTTTTTTAGGGTGTTTATGAGCATAGTCACCCTTTCCAAAATTCTACCTAATAAAATTTGGACCCCCCCTAATTCTGAATTGTTTGCTGATAGTATCCTAATATTTCCTCCGTGCGACCTTGCATAATGTGACTTGTGAATGGGGCCAATGTTGAAGTTTTTTTAGGTTGTGCTTGTATTCACTCAAATTTCGCATGGTTAGAGTAGATCCATGCGCTAATGGTATGGGAGGGTTTCAAGACTCAAATATGACTCACACAAATAATTTGACTATCAAACGACAAAAGTATAACATAAATTTAAAAGAGATCAAATAATCATTTTCTCTGTGAGTCACAAATTCCTATAATCATAGTTTTTAGCTTAACAATACATTACTTAAATGTGCAGCTAGAAATTTGATCACACCATGTATAACCCAATTTCTAATAGGGAAAATACTCTTTCTAAGAACTCCAAATAAGAACTCCAAAAAAACCATTGATCGATAAATATTTCATACGTCCAATCTAATCTTCATTCTCTTATAAAAAATTTGAAGTCTCTTTTTATTATTAAATGAAATATTCCAGGCGTGAGTTAGCTATCTCTTGTCATGAAGGATCATATGGTTCTTCATATATTATGGTTACCAAACCCTTTTACTTCCTTCAACAAAGCGTATGAAGAATAGTAAGCTTTTCATTGTTGTAGCAAGACTACAATATGATATAAGTGAATAGTCTATGATGGTTTTATTTGCATACGATAATTCAAGAAAGCTAATATTTGAGAGATTCATTGCAAATTTTGTCGGAGATTTTATTCCTAGTTTATACAACAAGGATCGTAGACGAGGAAGAGTTCTCTTGATATGCAGTGGACACATTACATGTGAGAAATCAACAATAAGTTCCTTCATGTCATTGTCAATGTAAATGACACTTTACCTAACCCCATCAAAAGTCGTTATTGGTTTATCTTTTAACATGGGCTTTACATTATGGTTTATTGAAATTGTGTAGTAAAGAAACAAGTTGTTGTCAGATGGTTTTTGAGTTTTGTGTAATTCTATCCAAGGTGGTGGTAAATAGTTGGTTGAAATTTCAAATGGGCTCATCATGTCATGAATTAATATGGTGGTAAAGTCCCTTAGTAGAGAAGACACATTTTTTTCTCCTTGGGAAGATTTCTTCAAATTTTCTACCATTGTATTCAAATCCAAAACACTATTATGAGGTCGTGATATAACCATATTGTTGCCTCACTTCAAAAGTTCTCATAAATGGTCTCTAATTTCCATGGCTGCATCATATAAATCTTGTATATGTTCCTTAGTGACCACTTCCATTGGTTTGGTGGCCCCATTGGCAACCTAACTAGGAAACATGTGGTGATATAATTCTACCAGTGACAAGGTTCAAGTAGTTTTGCATCTAAAATCATTTTCTACCAAGAGACTAATGCAAGGTGAATCCCAAAATATACCCAAGTCCCTTGTTTTCGTGACATGAAATTTTTGGTAGTCCCATTATTATAATGCATGTGAATCAACTTCATATTTAGCTACAAGTGTAAGAGTTAAATTTGGAGTTATCAACTATGCCAAATTGTTGGAGCTAGGGCCTATAATTTCTTCAAACGTTCAAGAATGAGTACTAGATATGCATAAAATTCCTCTTGATCCTCTCAAAGGTGACTCACCTTCTAAGGAACCATAAAAACAGGCCCAAGGATTCATCCTATCAATAATTTATTCACATATCTAGCATTGAATCTTTGTTTTTTTTTTGTTTGTAACAAGATAAGACACACACACACCGTACAACACACTAAAATCATCATCATCACCATCATCCTCATCCTCATCCCCATCATCATTAATGTCGTGATCATCGTCCTTGTCGTCAACACCAATGTCATTGCTGTTATCATCATAATCATCAATGTCATCGTCGTCGTCATCATAATCAATGTTGTCATTGTTGTCATCATGATCATCATCATCGGCATTAGTGCTCAAATTTGAACCCTTCCCGACCCTTCCAAAGGGTTCTAGCCTAGAAGTGTAAAGTTAAAATTTTCGTTCAAAAAAAAATTAAAATCTGAATTTGACCCTTACAATTAAGGACATAATTTATATCAACATTTCAAAAGAAGGGAAACATTTGAAATTACCCATCCATTTAAATTTGGATTTCTACATTGAAATTCCTATGCTATAAAATTTGACTCATCATTCAAAATATTGGAAATATCATAAATTATAATCACTCACTCACTCATGTCACACACTCACTACTTAGCTATGCAATATGATGAGTGATGACTGACGACTATGAGGCACTAGCCCCTGGGACTTGAATATAGCTCCCGGGTCACTTCGGGTTGAGATATAAGGTGTGACAATGTGTCATCTACTACAGTCGTAATAGTAGATAACCACTACCAATCTACTACTAGGCCCAAATTGAGCCTTGAATTTTGTGCCTACTACCTATGTGAACATGGCTACCAATGTCCGCTCATTTTTCATCAAAATGAAATTCAAATGTTTGGTTTGATGAGGCCTCCTCTACAAGAATTCATTTCTTGCATGAATGTCATAGACTCACGACAACTCTAAAAAACACTCAATGGAATGCAACTACAAATAATGGAATGCAACTAAGTCCGCAAACCATGTAGAGGGCGATTTATGCATTGATATAGAGAGGTCACACTTGGCACACGATATGGAGAAACAAAGAGTCAAAAAAATATTTGGACCAAAGCACCACAATGGTTATTAATAAAATTTAAAAAAAAAACAAAATTTGGCCTAGGAATAGTCTTCAATTTGATTGGTGGAATGATCATGATGTAATATCCCTCCATCCTTCCAAACATATGTGGCTTCTCACCACATTTGTCTTCAACGCTCACCACGAAAATACATATAAAAAGTACATGTATTTACATCCTCTTGTCTTTAAATTCTCATCCCATAGTCATAACCAAGGATTATAATTTATGCATGCACATCCTCACCTTATAATATCAATTGGGTCATGGCGCAGAGACAACCATAAAATATCAAATGTGTCAAGATGCAAAGAGTAAGAGACAAATATAAGTAAGTCTTATATTAAATTTCCCATATAAGTCTATAATTGACGCTATCAAATGAGATTTGACACGTTGGATTGTTGTGATATTTTCTTATTACTCCTTACCGATGTGATTGTAAGGAACTCTTTGAACGTGAAGTCCATAATTTTACGTCTTTTTCCACATTCTCATTCCTTATGGTAAGACAATAAGGAGGGTAGTGGCCCACATCAGCATTGAAAACAGTACGACATGGAGGTAGATAGATTAATTCTTTTCATTAAATAAATTAAATTTCATGTAAGTGACTGCAAATTCACCAAATCGTGGATTGGTACAAAAAAAATAAAAATTTAGAGCTTCAAGCTCTTAATTAGTCACATCTAGAATTTTCTCAAATCAATCCATTAACAAACTTCTTTTGGTGTTCTAGTTCAATTTAAAAGGTAGATTGTCGAGAATCAAACATGCAGCGAGTTGCAAGGCTCTAGTTGTCTTAGGCTTGATTCCATTTCCACTCCACTCCATACCTATATGTTGTCGCGACAAGTGTAGAACAACAAAACCTGATGCCCCGGCCCCTGAGATGCTTGCATTGCTAACTTGCTTGGTATGGATGATTTATTTAATGTTTTCTATGGAGGAGTTTTTCAATGTTTCAAAGCTATGCATTATTTTTTCTTAGGCATCCAATTCCCATAATTATTACATCTCTTAGGCTTGAGTGGCTTCCCTCTCTCTAGTTTGAATTAAGTTTTTGGCTTGTTTTATATGTACTTTTTGGTTGTAGGTTTATTATAGCCTTGTTTTTCTTAGTGGCTTCCTTTTGTACATAATTAACTATAAGTAATTTTCTCATGGTTCCTGTTTTATTTTAAGATTATATCTAGTTACAACGTCCTGCACTATGCATAAGATCATGCAGATGCCCCAATATGGTTATTGCATAGTCTAAGTAGTTTTTCTGTATAATGAAGTGTATTCCGACACATAAAAATATAACCTAATAGTTGTTATTTTCATGAATTGTATAATATATGTCAAATTAATGTATTCAAATTAGGTTTAAATTGAAAAGAATGTTAGGAACACGTGTTAACCCTTCTCTTTACTTTGTTAGTATATTGTTGTTGAACCCATATGATTTGTAAGTCATCCTGTGAGTATATTGTGTTATACCACATTGCTAGTATATTGTTGTTGGACGCATATTCTTTGTAAGTCGTCTCGTGAGTATATTGTGTTATCCCACATTCATGGGGAGTAATAGTTACTTAGCTTAGACTTAGTATATAAATACATGTTGAGGCCAATGAAGGCATCCATGAGTTATTTTGTATTGAGCTTGCTCAAAGGAGGTTGCCCCCTCGAAGTGGCCTACTATCAATAAATGTCTTCTGTGTCTGCTATATTGTGCATTTTTCATCATTTATTTGTTGCAAGTTCATCACATTTGGTATCATAGCACTTTCTTGGGCTCATTGGGTGGAATTTTTGCCAATTTGTGTTTCGCATATGTATTTGTTTCTATAAATTGCAGTTTCGGATATGGGAATAATCCCTATCTGCTTAACTGTGGGAAGAACAGAGCATAATCCCTAGAACTCATTGTGAGGAGTATGATAGGAACCCCGAAGTAGTTGTCCCATTGAGAGGACCTGCCAACGAAAAGGGCAACGACCCCTACCTGATTGACTAGTTCCCACCCGTGAGGTAAACCAAGAGTTGTCGTTTGTGGCAAAGCGATTATCAGTTTTACCTGAGCTGTGGAGCGAGGGGCACTTCCCCAATACTCAAGCTGTTAGACAACATTAGTGGTCAAGTGAATCCCCTAAACCATTAGGAAGTCGAGCATACCTCAGGTCCATATTTATTTCCAGCTGATAAATCACAGAATACATCTGTTCAAAGCTCTTGCAGATCAATTCTGAGCCATTTTACATCCATTCTGAGTCGTTTCAGATCCAACCATTCTTTTGCCATATCTTCCTTGATTTAACTCTCTTTCCCTTGAAACTTTAGTGACACCTCTACAATCCCATTCTTCATATTTCATTCCCGAGGACCCTCTCCCAAATTCCACTTCCCGAAGCCCGAAATCCAACATTTGTCTATTTTTAGGGTTTTCCATAACTTCTTCGATTTTCACCCAATCGCCTTCAAATTTTGCCACAATGTTCATTTCCTATCTATGCTTCTTCGCCCCTCTTTGAAAAATTTTCCCATTCTTTCACCCCGCTTCTGTAATCCTCATTTTATGCCTCTCCATTCGAAAGTGTCCAAAACCTAGTTAAACCCTAATTACCCGTCAAATTTTTTCCCAAATCCAAATTTTCCTGTACTAAAACAGTTTATGTTTTTGTTTTTCTACCCATTAAAAAAAAAAAAACTCCTGGTTATGGTTGTCACCCTCACAAAAGAAAAAACCATGGAAAAAGAACTTGCAGCCCTCAAAACCAAACTCCAAGATCTGGATGAAAAATTTCCCGGCTTCCATCTTGAGCATTCAACCATGAACAATAAACGACAGTCAGAGTCTTCTGCAGACACTGGGTTCTCTTCTTTCAACATTTTTTATGGGCCAGAGCTTGATTTTCATCGCTGCAATGGTAATGATCCGACTAGATGGATATACCGAGCACAACAATATTTCAGTCTACATAATACTTTTGAGGTCAACAAAGTTTCACTTGCATCCTTTTATTTGGAACAAGAAGCCCTCCAATGGTACCGTTCTTACATCAAGGCTCATGAAGAACCAAAATGGACATATTTTTTCCAGCTCCTTTTGCAACAATTTGGTCCTAGTGCTTTTGATGACTTCATAGAAGCACTCACTAAACTTCGCCAAATTGGCACTCTGAGAGAGTATCAGACTGAATTTGAGAAACTAGCCAATCACACAGAAGGATTTCCTGATGAATTCTACAGGAGTTGTTTTATCAGTGGTCTAAAGGATGCAATCCGATCTGAGGTCAATATGTTTTCTCCAAACACAATGAAGGAATCCCTAGGGTTCGCTAAGTTGGCAGAGGACAAGATTGCCACCGAACAACGCTCCAAAATCACTTTTGTTCCCTTCATAAATGTGGGTTCCCAATGACCTCCCATCACACCAGCTCCTCGACCAAGTCCTATCAAGCATTTGTATGAAGTCGAGATGCCTGCATGTAGAGAAAAAGGGCTTTGTTATAATGGTGATGAAAAATTCGCTCAGGGACATAGATATGTTGAGCACATGCTCTATCTCTTGTATGTGGATTCTTCTCCTTCCTCTAAAATTGGAAGAAACTCCATATTCAATTGATGATCAGGTCGACTTTTAGCAGCCGCCTCTTGACCCTCTGACTCAGGATGACCACCCAGAGATATCTCTCCATGCTTTAGCCAGAGTCACCACCACCCAAACAATCCGGGTTAGCGGTTACTTCAAGAAGCTCCCTCTTACAATAATCATTGATTCTGGTAGCACTCATAACTTCATTGACCCTCAAATTGCCAAACAGGCTGATTATTTTTTCCATCCTTGCTCCAAATTTGAAGTCATGACTTCCAATGGGGGCACGTTACCTTGTAAGAGGAAGTGTCACAATGTGCGAATTTATATGGGATATTATAACCTCTACTCCGACATGTTTTCTTTGGCCTTAGGAGGATGTGATATGGTTTTGGGTGATCAATGGTTACACACACTTGGCCCCATCTTATGGGATTTTGCCGAACTTTGGACGTAGTTTTCAGTTAATCGAAAAAAACACACATTGATGGGATAACAACTAGGGTTTCTCAACATATTCAGTTAACATCACATGGAAAATATCCTCAAGAAGAGTTCACATGGTGTCATCGCTCAACTCCATTCCATTCAGATGCACCCATCAATGGTCTCCACTACTCCTTTGGATCTACAACAAATCTTGGATAGATATGTAGGTGTCTTTGATGAACTAGTGGGATTTCCACCTTCAAGACCATAGGACCATCGTATTCATCTCCTTCCTGGAATCACTCCTCCCAACATCATGCCCTATCGCGACCCATTTCACCAAAAAACAAATATTGAGATGCTCGTTCGGGACTTACTGAAGCAAGGTATTATTCGCCCTAGTACTAGTTCCTTTTCCTCACCAGTTCTTCTTGTCTGCAAAAAGGATGGGTAATGGCACCTCTACATTGACTTTCGAGCACTCAATCACCTCACAATCAAGGATAATTTTTCCATTCCTCCTATTGATGAGCTTCTTAATGAGCTTCATGGTAATTTAATTTTTCTCCAATTGGATCTTCGTTATGGGTATCATCAAATACGGGTTCATGATGATGATATCCCTACAAACACTTTCCACACACATGATGGCCACTATGATTTTTTGGTCATGCCCTTCACTAATGCTCCTTCCACATTCTAGGAATTGATGAATAAAATATTCTGGCCCTACTTGCGGAAATTCATTCTAGTCTTATTTGATGATACCCTCATCTATAGTAAAACATGGGATGAGCATCTCCAACATCTGGATCTTGTACTGCAACTTTTCTCTAATCATCATCTCCACGCCAAACAGTCTAAATGTGTTTTTGGACAGGAGGAAGTAGTGTATCTTGGGCATATTATTTCAACACAAGGGGTTCGTGTGGATCCTGCCAAAATAGATGCCATGAAAAATTGGCTGCATCCACAGACACTCAAGAGCCTTTGTTGTTTTTTGGGATTGACTAGTTACTACCGCAAGTTTGTCAAGGATTATGGGAATATTGTAGGTCCATTAACTGCTCTATTTAAAAAGTATGCTTTTACATGGACACATGCTACTGATTGTCCATTTGAAAAATTGAAACAAGCTATGTGTACTACCATTGTTCTAGCTATGCCTGATTTTTCCAAGTCCTTCACTATTGAGAGTGATGCTTGCGACAATGGACTTAGTGTTGTTCTCCTTCAAGATGAACATCCCATTTTGTGCACTAGCAAATCCCTTTCCGGTAAGAATTTATCCACCTCTACATATGAGAAAGAAATTATGGCTATTTTGCATGCAGTACAAAAGTGGTGGCCATACCTATTAGGGAATCATTTTTGCATCAAGACTGATCACCAAAGTCTGAAATATTTCCTAGAACAATGGGTCTCCTCCCCCTCCCAACAAACATGGGTTAGAAAACTCATGGGTTATGATTATGAGATCACTTACAAGAAGGGTAAGGAAAATCTTTTTGCTGATGCTCTTTCTCGCACATTTGATGATCAAGTTTCTATTTCAAATATTTATGTGCCCGTTCCAAATTGGTTTCAATCTCTTCAACAGGGCTAGTTCAATGACTCATCACTATCTCAAATCATCCAACAGTTGGCCAACAACCCTTCCGTGGTTCCACAATACTCTTGGGATGGTGCTTCCCTTAGATACAAGGGTCGTCTAGTGCTTCCCCATAGCAAGGATCTTCAACAGGATGTCCTCTATGAACTCCATGCTTCCCCATCGGAAGGGCACTCCAGGTCCCTCAAAACTTATGAGCGGACACGATGTAACTTCTTTTGGCAGGGATTGAAAAAGACAATTCAACAGATGGTGGTCGAATGTGATATATTCCAGTGCAACAAGGGAGAAACGACACTCCTTCCAGGATTGCTCGAACCATTTCCCATCCCTACACAAATTTGGACAAATATTTATATGGATTTCATTGAAGGGATCCCTAAATATGGAGGGAAGACAATTATTTTTGTTGTGGTTGATCGCCTCTCCAAATATATTCATTTTTGTGCCCTCATCCATCCCTATACCGCCTCCTCAATCGCACAAATTTTCATGGACCAGATCTTCCGTCTTCGTGGAATCCATTCTTCCATTGTATCGGATCGTGATGCAACTTTCACCAATCATTTTTGGATAGAACTATTTCACCACAGTGGCACCAAACTGAATATGAGTTCATGGTATCACCCACAAACTGATGGTGAGACTGAAATTATCAATAAATGATTGGAAACTTATCTTCATTGCTTCACCTCTGAACAACAACATCAGTGGGAAAAGTGGCTCCCTCTTGTTGAATGATGGTACAATACCTCCTACCACACTGCATCTAAAATGACTCCATATGAAGCATTCTATGGTCAGGAAGCACGAGTGCTTCTTCCATACACGCCCAGCAGTTCACCAGTTCGGGCACTTGAAACGGTTTTTCGCAACCGCAATCAAATTCTTCACATTTTGTAGGACAATCTTCACATGGAAAGAAATCAAATGAAACAATAATCCGATCAGCACCATTCTTAACACACTTTTCAAGCGGGTGATATGGTTTTTCTTCATCTACAGCCTTATAAGAAATCCTCCCTGAAACTCAAGGGGCGTCATAAGCTCTTTCCAAAGTTCTATGGACCATTTAGGGTTCTTCAGAAGATTGGGTCTGTTGCTTATAAATTGGAACTTCCTCCTTCTTCCCGCATTCATCCAGTATTTCATGTCTCTTGTTTAAAGAAAGTTCTTGGCACCAACATCAGAGGACAAACTATTTTACCAGAACTGGATAATGAAGGATCCATCATTTTGGAGCCGGAGGCCATCCTCAATAGGTGCACTCATCAACTTCTCTCTCGAACTATCACAGAGGTATTAATTCAGTGGCACAGAATGCAACCAAAGGATGCTACATGGGAACCACTCCTTCATATTCAACAACAATTTCCACATCTAAAGCTTTCAGGAAAAATATTTTTCTAAGGGGGAGGGGATGTTAGGAACCCGTGTTAACCCTTCTCTTTACTTTGTCAGTATATTGTTGTTGGACGCATATGCTTTGTAAGTCATCCCATGAGTATATTGTGTTATCCCACATTGCTAGTATATTGTTGTTGGATGCATATGCTTTGTAAGTCATCCCGTGAGTATATTGTGTTATCCCACATGCATGGGGATTAAGAGTTGTTTAGCTTAGAATTAGTATATAAATACGTGTTGAGGCTAGTGAAGTCATCCATGAGTTATTTTGTATTGAGCTTGCTTAAAGAAAGTTTCCCCCTCGAAGTGGCTTGCGATCAATAAATATCTTTTGTGTTCTTCTATATTGTGCATTTTTCATCATTTATTTGCTGTAGGCTCATCACAAAGATACCATTTTTTCTTGTATATATTAAGGAGTTCTCAATTGTCTAAGATTGTAAAAAAATTGGATGGTAAATATTTTTTTTTTGCATTTTTCAGGGGGAGTGGTTTAGTTAATTTATACTTGTATATTGAAGTGCAATTATTTATATTGCCCTTCATCTTTGAAGGGCTCCAAGAACAAATTCCCTTCCAATTGAAATTAAGACTCACCCTTCAAATTTGATCACTAGTTGGCATTGTCGTCATTGTCATCGTCATTGCAGTCCAGTCTCAGTGTTTCTACATCCTCTAATTGATGAAAGTTTTCTTCAAGATAAATTATATATTAATATTAAATACCAAACATAAATATTTTATAAATTCTATATTACATAATATAATATTTAATATAAAGTACAATATCATTTAATATTTAATATATAATATAATATAATATAAAATTACAAGAAACAAAATAAAAATAAAATTACAAACTTTTTTTAAATTAAAAACCATCTCCAAGCATAAGCATCATTTTCCATTGGATAGTTGATTGAAGGTCATTCTTGCCGAGTACAATCAAATACAGTGACCCCATGACCTCATGTGACAACTATAGTGACAGATGCACAGTGATTTTCAATGGCGGACAAGGCAGGAGACATAACGACCACACAAATATGGTAAGTATTCTTGGAATTTTCACTGGTTTTTTTTTTCTTACCCTTAAGAAATGGGCCTACACTTTGTTTTTTTTGCTTGCCCCAGCCAGAAGAGGAACAACACAACATTGTTTTCAATCCATTACATTTAGAGCATCTATCTATGGATGAATTCTAAATGAAACTTTAGAAGAAACCAATGGAGTATTCAACTGTATGAGTTTAGAGCATCAATCCCAGGATGAATTCTAAACCATTTAATTTCAATTAAATAATAGAATATAAACATTCAATGGAATACTGAGATAGGATAAACATACACAAAGGAAATACACAAACTTCAATACATCAGCACACGAATCTATGGTAGGAATAAATCTGTACACAAAAGTGATATGAGATCTAGTTTCTAAATTTAACAATGATGCATTAGGAACCACACTAAAAACGTTAAATACATTCTGAGCTCTTTTTAAGGGTCTCTTTAACAAAGATTCATTAACAATTACACATTTATGTAAAGATGTGACTACTACATCCTTGTCTTGTATAAAATCTAAAAATTATCTGAATTTGGTGATCTCAATTGTCAATGAGTCCTAGAGGAAATGTTTTCTCCTTGTAATGGACCTTGCCCCTTCGATTTCAAGTCAAAGGTTGGCAAATTTTTCCTTTAAAAGTTTGATCTGTTTCTAAATTTGATCATTTTTCTCTCTAAGCTCCTTGATTTGAACATCCTTGAGATTAATTAGAGACATAGCATTTGTGTGATTTTCAAACAAGAACCAATCACTATCTTTTGTGTTTGGACTAAGCTGCAAATTATTTTTCAGCTCATCTATAATCCTACAAGAAATGCACGCCTAGGTCACATAAATGCATGCCACATGTGCACATTTGATTGGTTTGAGCTAAAATTTGACACATGGGTTCCTTAGACCATAATGGACACACTTGTACTGATTTTTTCCTCAACTAAAGTTTCCTTGGGTAGATTTATGTCTGCCAAACTGATCTTTTTGTACTTTTATAGGAAATGGCTGCCTAGTTCACCAAAATGCATGCCACACACACAATTTTGATTGGTTTGGGATCAAAATTGACACATGTATTCCTTGGATCATAATGCACATCCTTGTACTTAGGATTCCCTCAATTGCAGTATTCATAGGTAGCTTTAGGTTCTTCCAAATTGGTCTTTTATGCTTCCAGCCATCACAAATTTCATGTGCAGTCAATATGTCAATGCATGCAGTCATGTTTTCATCATCAAATACTGTGAACAATTTATCAACCCGGTGTTCTTAGGTGACATAGGATTTATTAACAGAATGCTTCCTCTTAATTCCAACACAAATAGGATTTTTCATAGCATTCAACAATACTCACACAATCATGTCATAGCTACCTTTTGACATCAACTATGGTTACCCTTTGACACCAAGCTGCCTTTGTTATATCCATGTCATTTCTTGACTGTCCAAGTTTGTTTCATGTTTCCATCAATGGCAACACAAAATCGATAATTCCAACCATGCCTTTGCTTCACTGTGTATGTTTGATTCAAGTTTCCACCAATGACAACACAAAGAATAATGCCATCAAATTAGGTTAGAAGAATTCTTCAATGCCATTCCATAAAAAGGAACAAGATCCTTCCATATCCTCCCTTTTCTAAATGGCATCCTTCAATCCACTAACGTATTTATAATATGTATTATTCAACAATGATGAGCATATTTTGAAGTGGTGATTGTGACCTTCGATGTACCCAATAGTTCCAAAACATAAACTAGGCTTGCTAGTTCGCAACATCTTGTTTCCAACTCAAACTTAGATCTTCATTTATGTTCATGTGATTACCTAAAGATGTTTCATCTCAGCCCTTGTGACACTCACTAATTGTCTCTCTCATTTGATGGAGTGTTACAACACACAACCAAATAGGTATTTGTTAGATATATCATCGTCGAGTGAGGGAAGTTCAAGTAGACTAGATGAAATTGAGACATCTAGTAGGTATAATAGGTAGAGATCAACTACAGGTGAAAAGATCAGAAGAAAATTTCCTAGATGCTTGCAATTTTTTATTTCTAAAGGGGGTTCATGTTCTTATGATGATGAGAGCATAGGAGACATTGAGGTTCCCTTGAGGTACAAACATCTTGTGAAACGATAAGTGCCAAAGTATCTTCCTCAAATAATTATTGCGTTTTGTGTCAGCAAAAGCATATACCGCATTGCTCCATTGTCATTACATAGTTTGGGGCTATTTTCCATGGATGGAATAAAGGCCCGTGAAAACAGAGTAACTGAATTGATGGAGTATGTCAAACTCTCTTACATCTATGTAGATTGGATATGGATAGTCCAATATACAAAAAGTGTGCGAATATATGGCTTAGCTGCAAATTATATACAACTAAAAAACAAAGATCATAATAAAGGAGAATCAATGTATATTGAGGGAAGGTCAAAAGCAATGGGAAAGATTGCAGGGTTTATAAATAGTACATGAACTGTGACAACAAATAAGCAACCCAATTGCATATTTGAGGAGCGTCAAGAAAATCATGTATTCGTAATTGTAATAAAATCAATAGCTGTAGGAAAAGAGTTGTTGATTGATTACAATTTGAATTGAATAGATATGGACATTGCTATTATGGGGGCGGTATGTATACTATTTTACACAACCTATAGAAAATGACTATTATGCTTTATGATTATCATTTACTGTAATATATTTTCATGCATCTTGTAAGTTAAGGAAACATTGAATATGTCATGGTTCCTCCTTAGTTGTAATAGCCTTGTGTACTATCTTGTGCAAAGTGCCGGTCATTAATATTATAACCTTTGGTACGATATTTTAAGTCATTCCATAAACAAATTTATTAAACCAAAACTTCTTAGTTCTAAAGTACAATGCAAATCTCAATTCCTTCATGAATATATCCTCGTACTCTAGTACTAACCTATTATCATACCTCAATGAGTTAAACTCATTTAACTATCTCTCAATGAAATCCTTTGAGAGGTAGCATTCCTGGAACTCTCCTCAAACAATTACCAATAGATCTGATATAAATATTTTGATCAAATTAAATCCAATGTTGTAATGTACCAATCAGATTTTATTGTACATTAACTGACTCTCCTACAAGGCTTAAGGAAAAACAGTGAAAACGAGTGACTTGACTGGCTGTAGGAAAGCAATTTCAAATAACTCTGGAAGGAATTAGGATCATGCTATCTAAGAGACCCTTTACAAAATGAACATGTACCATTAATTTTTTGAACATCAAGCTGAATTCTACTCCAAGGCTCCTAGGCACCCCAACATGTGAAAACTAGATCTTCAACTTGGCACTACTTGAGAACCAATGGTGAAGGATTTTGACTTAGGAAGGCTTAAAAAAATTAATTGAATATAAAATATCAATTTGGTTTCACATCAACAATTTTGAGGAATTTTTTATGAGTTTTCCAAATCAAGCAAGCAAAATTGTCTCTCGGGACTACACAACTAGTTCAACTTCAGGATTTCCCAAACAGGGGGAGAAGGCTACGAATTATTTGTTTCATACATGGAATGAGTTTATTGACATGTTAAATGATATAATCAACTGAAATAAATCAATTTCGAGTTGTATAGGTTCATTTATTGATCAAACACTGAAAACTAGCCATTTTCCATGGAAATCTAGATCAGGTGCAAGAAATTGATATGAAACTCATAATTCTCTTTATTCAATATGAAAAATGGAATTTAGAGGCTTAAAATTACATTAATTACAGCCATCAGAAGCTGAAATAAATCTCATATAAGAATCAGGAAATAAATACATAAGAGAAAGAACTCTCAATCATAGAAAAGACTAGAAATCATCAGGATTTCAAATGGGGGGATTCCCAATCTCTGCAAAAAAACTTGAACTTCGCTAGATCACACTTCAAGACATGAAATAAAATCAATTATGAAGACTAGATGCTCTCAAAAGAAGCAGGGGAACATCTCCCATCTTGGACTAGTGGCACATCTCCCAAGTCAAAGAGGCAAAATTGCTCTCAATCCAATTCTCAAACTGTCAAAATATGAGAAAGTGGTGCGCACTCCTTCTCTCACGGACTTGATTTGACTTGTTGAACATGTCACCTAGGCTAATACGTCCTCATGGAGTTGATAAGGATAGCTTTCTTTCAAGATTTTATTTTTTCTTCACTTTCTACTTTTGCTTTATCCTGCTTTTGCTTTTATAACCCATTTTTTTGCTTTTGACTACTTTTTCCTACTTTTCTGCCTTATCCTGCTTTTTTTCCTTATCCTTCTTTCTGCTTTTATGTACTTTTCTACTTTATTATGTTTTTCCTAAGCTTAACTTCTTTTCTGCCTTGTGCCCGCTTTTTTTTTCTTTTTCTTGCTTTCCTAGATTTAACGGCTTTCATCTTTTTTTTCTTTTGCAAGCTATCTCTTGGTCAAATATTATCCTTTAATGAACCCTTGTGAATAATTATCTACTTTATTTCATTAAAATAAATATTTATTAATGAATAATAACTTATATTAAGTGCGTATTAAACTTAAGGAAATAAAATTAAATACTTTGGCAATTAATGCCTCAAACTTAACCCCTCATTAATTAATTAATTCCAAACTATCACTAGGACCCATGGGGCTAAATGGGTAATGGTGGACCATGGCGGTTTATAGCTAGCCCGGATTTCTAGATATTAAGAAAATCATTTCCGATTTTTGCGTGCCCATTTGCTTGTAAATCCAACTCATGCAGATTTGGGAAGGAGGAAACAAGGTCATGCACATCAAAGAAAATATCGCCCAGGTGCTCTTCAGGAATGCTGGATGTGGATGCGGTAGCAACCTCGGGGACATCCTCAGAGGCCATGCCAATAAAGTAATGGTGCAGGAATTACATGCTATGGGCTACTTTGAGAGTTTAAAGAAGCTAGGCGAGGAGGAAAGGCTGAGAAGCCCTGAAGCTGGAGAATAATGTGAAATGACTTCCCCCTCGGGGTGGTATTTATAGGAAGAGGCCTGGGGATGGCTGAAATAAATGTAGGGTTTATGTGGAGCTCTGAGATTATATTGTTAACTAAGGGGTAGATGCTTTATTAAATAACAGAAATACTTCATTAAATGACAGAGGTACGTCATCGTAAGTGATGGCGGAGGTGACCGTTCAGGTACAGTTGGCGGTGAAACAAAGGGGTAAGAATGTACTGCAGTGGGATGTGGCAAGCTGTAGACAAGAAGTGGATTCAAGGTCATGAAAACATGGTTTAGGGAAACCTCCCATAGGGCCCTGACTCAACGAGGGACTTCCACATGGAAATGGCATTTTTTTGTTCAGGGGCAGTATTGGGGTGTTAGAACTCGTGCAGCTTAGGCACCCTGAAACAATATTTGCCCTTGATTTATCCTTTTGACAATCCCGAGACGCGTGTGTTCGCCAGCATACACTTTAAGTGGGGGCCCATTCCTGTCACCAGACAATTGCCCGAGGATTTGCAAACCGCTTTTTAACTACTTGTGTGGTTTCAGGACTTCTGAAACATGGTTTGGGGAAACCGTCTTTCGCTCCCTGAATAGCCATAGAGCTGACACGGGTCCTAGGTGGTTTTCTTTCAGGGATAACTTGGAAGTGCTATAGTCAGGACCACTTTGTGCGCCCTGACGGAATTACGCTTGATGATGTGTAGTATTTAAGCCATTGAGGTATACACTGATTTCTTCTTCCTTTATATGACAAATATGTCTTGCTGTATAGGTGTCCCTACTTATAGGTGGCGCTTCCCCTCATGGAAAAACTGAGCTATCTGCATCTATGTCTATTAACAATAATAGTACTAACATCGGCTTCAACGGGGACAACCTTTTTCTTTGGAAGAGGCTGAGAATAGTAGATTAGTGCCTTTTAAGTTCATTGGGTTGTGGAGTCATGCCCCTCCCTTTTTAAACTTCTTTAATCAGGTTACCTTAACAATATTTCCATAATTTCCCTTTAAGGTTAGTCCATGGATTATCAAATTTTTTGTGGTTGGATCTCTTCTCCAAAAAATTTTTCTGAAAGAAACGCTTGACCAATCCCCTACCCGCTGCTATTTTGAAATTGTCATGGTGCATCCCTAAGAGGGACTTGATTCTTTTGCAACCTTTGGGTGGATTCCCACCATTCTACTCATATGGGGTAGGAGCACGCGATCTCCTTTTGGATGTAATATATTTCCTTGGCTTTCTTGGGAAAATGGGGCCACTCAGTGGTTTTCCATGGTCCACTTCTATCTTCGACTTATCGGAGGCTTTTGACTCAATACTCATGGAGAACGTAATAATCTGATGCCCCTGGGGGAGACTTCTTGCTTGCTGGTATTTTTTACTTCAGTCGAGGTTGTCTTAATAGGAAAACTAGTTTCACCCCTTACTGACGAGACTGGTGATGTTCCATCCCCGAACTTTTCTTCTGTTGTATCTTTTTCAAATTTTATCTTCCCTGCTTGAACCCATCTACTCTGGTCAATGGATTAGAGCTCTGGTGATAGAGCCACTTCTTATGTATATGGGTTTTCCACCGATAACTGTTGGTGTCCATTTTGTCACCATTTTTGGTCATTAAATCTACTATGAGTGGTGTCATTTTCACTATTTTTGATGTAATAAGTTATTCTTTCTGCCATTCAGTCCATCAAACAGACCGGGTATGAATGTATTTGTTTATCATATGAATTTTGATCAAATCTCACTACATTATGATTTATTAATGTTTAAAGTGACATTTCTCGATATGTATGGCATCTAGTTTTGATTTAAAGGCTGCGATTTCTCAAACGACCTCCCTTTTGGACTACGTGTTTACGTTTCTAATGTTCAGCCGCTTACAACCTGCCATTCAGCCTTGCGTTCAGCCCACAAAATCAACAGTTGGCATATTTCTGGCCATTAAAGACAGAAACGGACACGTGGGTTTTGTTAGCCACGTAGTGGATATGGTCGGTGAGCTCTTGTTTTGGGAGATTCACCTTCCTGCCTGCCGAGCTCGAAAGAACACTCTTTTCCCATGTCAAGACTTCAACGTTCTGATTCTCACGTACGCCTGGTCACGCCGATGTTCCAAAGGATCCTCGTCCGCCCATGCTCAGTCCTCCAACACACTCCTCTATACATGTCGACGCTCCAACAGCCCACTCCCCCATCCGTTCAGATTGACAGCATTCACTCTACCCATGGTTGAAGGAAATGAACATGCAGCTGCTCGCATCATGAAAGGTCGACACCGTGAAAGCAGGAAGATGCTCCCTGCGCTGTCACGCATCAATCAAAGCAGGCATTTTGCATTCATAAAGACCTCTATTTTTAGAGAGGTCTACTATGTCGATCTTCTCTCCCACTGTAAATGTATAAATAGATGCTTTGTGTAGAGAAACAGAGTTAGAGATGATCATCAGATTATCAGATAGTTTGTAGAATACATAGAAGTTAGCAGTACTTTTCATTGTGTAATTTTCACCAGTTAATGGAAGTCTCAGTTCGTTGATGCTCTGCTGTTAGTAATGAAGTGATTTAGTTTCCATCTCTCATTGTTGGGCAGGGCCCCTCATCAACCGGAGGTTTCGTTTATGTTTTTATGCAAATAGTTAGTTTATTTTCCTGTATATGTAATTAATTTCATTTTTTGTATATGTCATTTCTTTCCTCTCTGTAATTTGTATTGTGACATAATTTATTTTCCAAAATTAGAAATGGTCGACTAAGCTTAGTAATTATAGTTCGCTTTGAATCTTTTGCAATTAGATATTTTATCTTCAGTTTTCTGCGATTAGCTAGAGTTTAGTTAGTTGTTGTTTCCAACTTAGTTTATAGTTAGAATTAGTTCCATTAGTCTCTTCTCTATAGCTGTAGGTTAATTCTCTCTCTCACCTTAGTCTTGCTTTAGCATAGAATAGGAATAATTTCATCTTTCTAACAATAATTAGAATAGGTTGCTTCCTATTATCGTAGCTTCTCAACAAGTCTTCTCACTGACTTCTTTGCATTGTAGGTTCATCTGCATTCGACAATTAACGATTAAGGTCATCAAAACTACCTCTTTACTTAGTTTAATTCATTTTTCCTCCATCGAGATTGTCATTCGGACTGTCATTCGGACAACCATCCGGATCGTCATTCAGACTTTCATTCTTTCTACACCATTTTATGCTTATTTGAATTCAGTTTCTTAGTTTTTCTTCAATGTAATCTTTTCTTCTCTTAACTAGCACTCTTAACCATAATTAGGCTCATGTTTTATATTCCATAAAGTTTTAATTAAAGTTTTGTTATCATTCTTAATTTTCTTTAAGTGTCTTTTAAATTATGTCTTTCATATTTAATTTGCTAATATGTTACTGTTTAAGAATTTATCAGTTTTATTCTTAGTTTAGTTTATCATATGCTCTTAAGGTTTATTTTAGATTAGAATTAATAATTTTATTTTCCAAGTATTCTAGTTTTAATAGCTTTTTCTTCATTAAGAATAGGATCAGTTTCTTAGTTAGACAGATAATGAATATGTTCATGGAATAGAGTTTGGATTCAGAAATAAATATCTTTATCAAGTTTTGTACTTGCTTCTATATAAATATATTTATCAAGTTTTCTACTTGCTTCCAAATCAAGTTCAAAAGTAAATATCTTTATTAAGTTTTCTACCTACTTCTTTTTTTCATTAGTTTCATATCATTTTTCTCATGGATAGTAGATAGATCATAATGTTTAAAGTTAACTGTAATTGGTCTCTTTGTAGTTTGCATCTCTTTGTTGAAGTTAGATTAGATTTACTTCCATTATGTTTTGCTATTACATTTGAAAGTTATTACGATACATTCACTCCAGTTCCTATTACATGGAATTAGATGCTTTTCTTGAATTAGTTGTTGAAATTATTTAGTTTGTAATTTGCTTTGATTAACATAGTTTTCCGTTTATGCAATTTTTTATCAAAATAAGTCATTTCATAGGATAGGTCCTTTCATTTCCAACTATTTTCTAATTCCTAGTCTAAACTCTGAAGAATTGATTCAAGTAATTTTTATTTTTCATAGTTAGTAGTTTGTTTTTTAATCAGTTTCAATTATTTAATTATAAAGTAGAGTAGTATGATTTGATACTATTCTAGCCTGTTTGTTTAACTAGGTTTGATTTAGTTCCTTTATTGTTTTTCTGAAGTTTGACTCGGTTTTTCATTTTGAAATATCTTTCGATTTTTCTTTATTAAATATTTTTAAGGTCTGACAAGCCGAAAATCTTAGGTACCATTCTACCTTAGCATATACTTTGCCTCAACTCTAACATTAACAACCCCGGTCGATAATTAAATATTAGGTGTTTTCTTTGAGATAGCTCACACACCCAACATTTTGGTGCCGTTGCTGGGGAGTTGTAGATACACAGGTATAATTCAGTTGTAGATAGGTAGAACCTTCTCTTAAGAACTTAGGGATAGATTTGAATTACCTCCTTTTTGAAACTTAGAAGTAGGATGCTAGTGGGTGAGCAGTAAGATGAGAGGTAAGAACCTGCGCATCTGTTATAACAGGCATCCCCAAAACCCATCAATAGTAGTTATGCAGTTAGAGCTTATTTCACTTATAATTTGTTTTCATGAATAGGTCTAGAGATTCACAAGGTAGATTTATTAAAACTAGTTCTCTTACTAAAATCCCCACTAAAATTCCTACTAACCTAGATGAGCAGCATGCCATGCCAACTACTAACTCAACAGAAAGGTATCGAAAGACACTTAAAGGGGATAGTCCTACTTGGAAAGCAAAGGAAATCCTTTCTAGAAATCAATTAAGGGAAAACATAGGGACATTAGAATAGTCTGTTCATAAAGAAATTCTACTAGAAGAACCTCAAGTTCAGTTGAGACTGAACTAAGACAAGAGGAAAATCACAAGGATAAAACTTCAGGACCTCTCAACTCTCCATTAGTCCAAAAACCCAAAGATACTACTTTTTCAATAGTAGGTGGTCCAAACTTAGTAGATTTTGTTGATCTTGCACCAGTAGATGCTCTTTTTGAGAATTCAGTTAACATAGTTATCTCACAGATTGAGACAACAATAGTAGGACCTTAAAATCTGGATTCCCACTTAGTTGGTAATTCTCCTCCTAAAAAGAAGAATACTCTTCCTGAAACAGAACATTGGGACATCCAATATTCACCAAGAAAGGAACCACCTAGATATTCTCTCTTTAGCAATCGAATCTTCATGGGGGATGAAAATGAAGATCGTGTTCAACAAGATGAAGAAGATGGAGAAGTTAGGACTGAAGGTACCTTCGGGTTCCCTATCTTAGACACTGCACAAGATGTTACTAAGAAAAACATCCCTCCCTCCTCACTACCAACCTGTTGTTGCTGCAACATTCCCCCCACCAAAATTTTTGTAAGATTGGGGTCCCTCCTTTACCTTTTAAGAGAAAGTTTGCCTATATTTCTAAAGACATAAGAGCCTTTTCTTACTTAGTTTTTCTAGAGAAAGGTCTTTTGCTTGCTTCCTTTGAGCTTATTTTCACTGATTTTTTGCCTAAGTAAAACTCATGACTTTAAGCCACAATGGAAAAAGAACTCGTCCAACTCTTCCGAAATGGAGGGAAAATTTGACTAAGTTAAAACTATCAGCGGAAGAACTCATCAAATCATTCCGCAGTGGCGGAAGAACTCAAATAACTATGCTGCAACGGCGGAAGATTTAAGCTAACTCTACCAAAACACCGGGAAAAAAGGGTAAAGCAAGCAACAGCTGAAGAACTCACCAAGTTTCTCCGCAACGGTGGGAGAACTCACACAAATCCTTTGCAAGGGAAAAAAGGATGAATAAGTCAGACTTGTGCGGAAGAACTCAAGCAACTTTTCCGAAATGGAGGATAAACCCAACTAAGTCTTTCGATTCGCGATGTCAATCTTTGACGGAATAACTCAGCCAAGCTTCCTGCAACGACGGATAGACTCAGCTAATTCATCTGAGTCACGGCTCAACGCCTTTCTTGTGGAAAAATGCATGGATTCATTCTTTGGAAGAAATCAGCTAACTTTGCCGCAATGGCATCCCAAACTCGTGAATTCTCGCCAAAACGTTCGAAGACGTTAGCCAAGTCTTTCCGTTTTCGACAGTCGCACTTAATTAAGGTCTAAACCCAATTTTTTTTTCATTGTTTTCTTTGATTTGAGGCCTATTTTTAGATCCCGTTCGAGACTAAGTGCTCCTACTCCATGTTCACCATCCTTGCAGCAACGTTACCATCTTCCACCAAGCAAAGTTTAAGAGGTTGGTACTGTTTGAACCTTTTTTCCTATTTTGCAATGGGTAGTTCTTTGCCTTTTGAGGTGAGCACCGTAGTCATGGTTCTATTTGTTTAACCAAATCCATTTAGACGTCACAATATTATTCACTCTTATTATAGCTGACGCCGACCCACGCCCCCATCCCGCTAAACATAACCGAGCCTAGTTTCACTTTCATAAGGACATAGAAGTTCAGAGTTACTTGGGTCATAATCACCTATCACACAGTTGTTAAAAAGAGTCCATGGCATGTCTTCATCCCATTATGGAAGTTACTAGCATTTTTGAGTTAAGGGCTGTAATATCCCTTTTTAATAATTTTATAAAAATGCCCAATTTTTCACTTTTTCCCCAAGTTTGACCTTTGACTAGTTTTGATGCCTAGGTCCCAATTTTGCCCCAAATGGTCCCAAATATTCAAGGAAGGTGTATGACTGATATTAGAACATAAATATGTGTTTTAGGGGTGACTTTAGACCTTCAAAATGCTTCTTCAAATCCTGTTTCAATTCTAGCCAATGTAGGTGACTTTACTAGTGATTTCCCTTTGACTAGTATTGGTCTCTAGGTCTTTCATTGGCTCCAAATGCTACCAAATATTCTGAGAAGGGGTATCAATGATATTAAGACTTTAATATGATGTTTAATGATCATTTATGAACCTCCAAATACTTATGCAAACTTTTTTAATGTTCTAGTCAATGTATGGTATTTTAACTAGCAACTTATGCATCAAATCCCCCCCAGGTAAACACTGAAATGGCCTCCCAAATGTTTCCAAAATCCCTCAAATTTCTGAACAGAGATAGGGGATGTATTAAGGATTTTATTAAGGTCTCATGTGCGTAATTAATCAATTATTAGACCTCTTCCAACCCTCCCCCAAACAGCAGCAAAAATCATAAATTCAACCCTTGGGGAAATGGCACCAAATCCTCTCCAAATGTAAATAAATTGAGTGAAATGGATTCAAATGCTGAACGGCTAAACATGAAACTTGTAATATGCATCAATGTAAGTCCATACATCAGAAATATATCTGAAAAACATTCTTCCGTTCGAAATCATCATCAATACATTGGTTCACAACAAGGTAGTGGGGAAATGGCACTGTTCTTTCATTAAAAATGAGATTTATACATTTCTACGTTGAATTTCGACCTGAAACTTTCTGGAGATGAATAACAGAGTATTTAATTCATATTATAAAATAAATGGGGCATGATAAGCTCCCCCAGAGAGTAAAATAGCTCACCAAAAATGCCCTCCCTAAAGGATCAAGAATATGCCATCAAAACTGGAAATGGTTGAGAGAATGTGATGCAATAGAAGAAACCATGAGATTCTTTATAGATTACACCTGAAAATAAGGACTCCACTAAATCTCCAAATGAAATGTCTGAATGGCCTTTCCAATTACCAACTTGGATGGGAATCTTTCACCCTCGAAATTGGCTAAGGCAAGAAACTAGTCATCCACTAGCTCTCCCTCTACACAAATGCAATTGCAAATTCTACAAATGATCAAAATCTGGTTTCATTCTTTTCTATTGACATTTATAAACTTCTAATGTCCTACATGGGTTTAATTCCTTCCAAGAGACTCATGCCAACTCATGTTGGGGAGAGATTCCAAAGAACGCCACTTGTACAACAATCCCTAGTCTCCCACTTCCATCAAATCACATGTGGAAGCATCTTAGCTACCCTAACACCCTTGAGTGCCCTCTTGGAGTCTATTTTTATCCTTGAAATGTCATATATGTCATATGTCAGCCTTCAAGATTGTTTTGTGTCATAGGTGTCATACCATCTTCATCAGTGTTGTCATAGAGCTAGGGAATCTAGCCCAAGTGTCTCACTAGCTCCAAATTGCCTCTTCCTCTTCCATGGGATTTAATATTCCTCTATATTTCAACCTCATTGACTCATGACAAGTATTATTGACCTTATAAATCATCCCAAGAACATTAGGCTTCCCATAGATTTGAAATTTCAAGAAGAGGATGCCATGCGGCACCTACATTCTAGCTTGTGTGGGTCCCACTTCCTCCGTGTGTCTTCATGATCAAATGCCACTTTGATTTTCACTTGTATATATTTATTTATTTCCTTTAGTAAATATTTATGCCATCCTAATGTTCCAACATTATTTATTATTCCCATTATTCACAATCCCAAAGCTTCCACCCCAAACCTAGGAAACTAGTAATTTCCCTCCTTGGCAATTATTTGACCTTTAGCATCAATTTGAAAAACTCTAATGAATATGGCCAATGTGATTAGGCCATTGTGACCCAATGCCAAATTTGGGACATGACAAATCCTCCCTTCCCAATATTGCTTGTCCTCAAGCAATTTGAAACATGGGTGTTGAAGAACCTGCTTTCTGTATAATGCTTTGAAGTTGCCATTGAATTGCCCAACCTTGAGTCTTTGAGTTTCCATGAATATTTTAGAGAGTAACCACCATGCTTGCTGCTGCACTACTCTGATAAAAATCACTTTATTAAGTGGGAAATCCATCTTCCATACTACTTGTTTCTCCAAAAAAAATGAAACCAATGAAACAAAAATTATTCCAGGGTCCCATTGCTTGTATTGCACCCCAACAATTACAAGTGCTCCCATACGATCAGATAAGAGGATTCCTGGATCCCATTTTCTTGTATGCATTCTTCCAGACATCATGAGTACAAAATATATATCATCAAAGTACATAACAACATAATGAAAATGTACATCAAGAAGATGATTCATCAAAGAATCATGAATGTGCTTATACCTCCAAGTAAGTAGACCACCATTTTCTAGGTGCATACAATATTCAAGTGACCTATCAAATCTGCTCCAATGACATAGGTGAGGATCCCATGTCCAATAATGCTGCTCCAAAAGAATGTGATATGCATCAAAATATTCAGCCATGCATTCTTTCATCCAAGAAGTGAATGAAGAATCTCCACTAAAATTTGAACCAAATAATGAGCAGAAAAAACAAGGGGACTTCAAAGGACTCAAAGAAGTCTCACCCATACATCCATGAGGATATGTATCATCATAAGGTAAAACAATATTCTGCTGCAATTGTAAATAATGAGGTGCTCTATTCATGTCATCATCAAAAGGAGAGGTACGAGTTTCATACCCCTCATGTGGCACCATTAGAAAAAAACATTTCACCCAATTTTCATCCCCATTTGATGTGGCTGAAAAAGAAGTAGGGGGTGAGGAATTATGAAGCAACCTTAAATCCTTACAACTCTTACCCATTGAAATATTTAATTCATCTTCTCTGTAATTGGCTGGTCCAACTATTGTGAGATCATGTACCTCCTCCAAGGCTTTGAAACTCTTTCCATGAGGCAACTCATAATCCCTCTGAACAAGGACAAGTGCTTGTCCTTCTTCTTGTTTGAGTGTAGCATCTTAAAGCACCTGCATATCAACATGTACCTCATGTTCCACCATTACATGAGGTTCCTCCTTGGCAATTATTTCATCCATTTCCTTCTTTTCCTTGAAAACAAAACCATTGCTCATTCTTTTTTCCAAGTTGCTTTCAAGTTGACTAACCAACAATTCGTACCCTGGCATTAGTTGCCTCCAATTCTCTTCAAAGGATGGTTTCAGTAATTTTCTAAACTCCTCATTCTCCTCTAAGGTTCCTTTTTTATCCCTTGTCATAGTTTTCTCAAAATGCACTTTTTTTTTCCTAGTTCCTCCTCTTCAACAATAGTGCTTCTCGTTCCAATGTATAAGATTGGTCCCTAAATTTTTTTCATCATAAATATCAGACCACATCAAGTGCCAAGATCATGCTCTAATACCATTGTAATATCCCTTTTTAATAATTTTATAAAAATGCCCAATTTTCCACTTTTTCCCCAATTTCGACCTTTGACTAGTTTTGATGCCTGGGTCCCAATTTTGCCCCAAATGGTCCCAAATATTCAAGGAAGGTGTATGAGTGATATTAGAACATAAATATGCATATCATGGGTTCCTTTGGACCTTTAAAATACTTCTGCAAATCCTCTTTCAATTCTAACCAATGTACGTGACTTTACTAGTGATTTCCCTTTGACGAGTATTGGTCTCTAGGTCTCCCATTGGCTCCAAATGCTACCAAATAATTTGAGAAGGGGAATCAATGATACTAAGACTTTAATATGATTTTTAATGATAATTTATGAACCTCCAAATACTTCTGCAAACGTTTTTGATGTTCTAGTCAATGTATGGTATTTTAACTAGCAATTTATGCATCAAATCCCCCTTGGGTAAACACTGAAATGGCCTCCCAAATGTTTCCAAACTCCCTTGAATTTCTAAAAATAGATAGGGGATGTATTAAGTATTTTAGTAAGGTATAATGTGCATAATTAATCAATTATTAGACCTGTTCCAACCCTCCCCCAAACAGCAGCAAAAATCATAAATTCGACCCTTGGGGAAATGGCACCAAATCCTCTCCAAATCCAAATAAACTAAGTGAAATGGATTCGAATGCTTAAGGGCTGAACAAGAAACTTGTAATACTAATCAATGGAATTCCATACATCATAAATATATTAGAGAAACATTCTTCCATTCGAAATCATCATCAATACATTGGTTCACAACAAGGTAGTGGGGAAATGGCACTGTTCTTTCATTAAAAATGAGATTTATACATTTATACTTGGAATTTCGACCTGAAACTTTCTAGATATGAAGAATAGAGTATTTAATTCATATTATAAAATAAATGGGGCATGAAAAGCTCCCCCAAAGAGTACAATAGCTCACCAAAAATGCCCTCCCTCAAGAAACCATGAGCTTCCCTGTAGCTTACACCTGAAAATAAGGAGTCCATTAAAGCTCCAAATGAAAGGTCTGAATGGAATTTCCAATTACCAACTTG
Organism: Larix kaempferi; assembly: GCA_027924585.1. NCBI lineage: Eukaryota > Viridiplantae > Streptophyta > Pinopsida > Pinales > Pinaceae > Larix > Larix kaempferi. The sequence continues at coordinate 781,498 of BSBM01001440.1, forward strand.
GATGGGAATCTTTCACCCTCAAAATTGGCTAAGGCAAGAAACTAGTCATCCACTAGCTCTCCCTCTACACAAATGCAATTGCAAATTCTACAAATGATCAAAAGCTGGTTTCATTCTTTTTTATTGACATTTATAAACTTCTAATGTCCTCCATGGGTCGAATTCCTTCCAAGAGACTCATCCCAACTCAAGTTGGGAAGAGATTCCAAAGAACGCCACTTGTACAAAAATTCCTAGTCTCCCACTTCCACCAAATCACATGTGGACGAATCTTAGCTACCCTAAAACCCTTGAGAACCCTCTTCGAGTATATTTTTATTCCTAACATGTCATATATGTCATATGTCAACTTTCACATCTATTTTGTGTCATAGCTGTCATAGCATCTTCATCATTGTTGTCATAGAGCTAGGGAATCTATCTCAAGTGTCTCACTAGCTCCAAATTGCCTCTTCCTCTTCCATGGGAGTTACTATTCCTCTATATTTTGACCTCATTGACTCATGACAAGTATTATTGACCTTATAAATCATCCCAAGAACATTAGGCTTCCCATAGATTAAAAATTACAAGAAGAGGATACCATGTGGCACCTACATTCTAGCTTGTGTGGGTCCCACTTCCTCCATGTGTCTTCATGATCAAATGCCACTTTGATTTTCACTTGTATATATTTATTTATCTCCTTTATTAAATATTTATGCCATACTAATGTTCCAACATTATTTATTATTCCCATTATTCACAATCCCAAAGCTTCCACCCCAAACCTAGGAAACTAGTGATTTCCCTCCTTGGCAATTATTTGACCTTTAGCATCAATTTGACAAACTCTAATGAATATGGCCAATGTGATTAGGCCATTCTGACCCAATGCCAAATTTGGGACATGAAAAGGATGGTATCATCTCTCCACTTCATTGGTGACGTTCCATGTTAATTTTCCACTTGACATCTTTGTTTCGGAACATTTTGCTATTATAAGGATTCATTACTGATGTATTTCGTAAAACATGTTTGAACACGATGTCATACTCAGATGATATTCCAATGGTCATTTTTATATGTTGAAAATATTATCTTACACACCTCTGCATGGGTATTGGATAGGTTTTAAGTCATCATGGCTAAAGGTGCAAAAATGAAAGCTAAAATGATCGAGTCAGAATTAGCTAATGCTAACACAAGTATGGAAACTTCATTCGAGGACACCAAATGCAGTACAGGTGTTCCTCCAAAAGTTAAATGGGGAGACATATATCATTTCATAAGAGACGAGGACGTTCCCGAAGCACTTCTCGAGGAAGAATATATATACTAGAACATTAGACCCTCTTGCATATCCAAAGAAGCCACACGTCCAGAGCTTTTCCCATGCTCAGAAGTAATTGGATGGATCCTGCAGCATGCGAATGCTGAGACAAGAGTTCTTTCGGGAAGTAAGGGGGAAGATTTTGTGTCATTCCAACCGTCCCATATTTTGACAATTTACAAGCTACCTCGGGCTCAGCAATGTATTGATGATGAATGGCTAGGACAAATCAAGATGAATAATCTAGAGATGGCCAGAAAGCTGCTAATCACAGGAAAACAAATCAGAAAGAAGGATAGTGGGAGTACGAGGATCAGAATCTTAGGACACCTTTCAGATTGATCGCTCTCATGCTTAGCAGAATCTTTTGTAGGTCCTATGGGACTGTCTTTATGCTCCAATGGGTCCCCATCATCCATTATGTGGCATTCAAAGGAACAATTTTTAATTGGGATGATATTCTTTCAGACAACCTATCATCAACTATAATTACTGCACAAGAAGGATTTGTGGCAAAAAGGGAAGAATTTTACATGTCACCCTACTTGATAGATTGTATTGTGGCGAACTGTCCTTTTCTAAAGCTGCGATGCATATGGAACCAGGCCGATACCTCGATATTCATTGCTTACAAGATCTTCTAGGTGCAAAATTACAAAAGGCACTACAAACTCATTTGTGAACAGTTTATCATACCTTTATACAAATTAATGTTCAATGAGGAACCCAACTGCTTATCTGAAAACGCCATGGAAGTCCTGGAAAACCATGGTGATTTCTATTTTTCATTGGAGGGCACCTATCTAAGAATGTACGAAGGCTCAAAACCCCCTTTTATCCTACCCAGGTATGCTATTAACTACGTAGTCCACAAGGAGGCAGTAAGACAGGTTTTCATTGACGGGGTTGGTAGTACTTTATACAAAGCAAAGAAGGCCTCTTTCCCGCCTTTACCTTTTTATGTCGAGGCTTACAACTTTTCAAGGATTGCAACAACAGAAGAATTTATCACAGAATTGAGAGACTTTCACTTTGGTGAAAGGATTTTTCATAGGAATGATAGATGAGGCAAGGTTGCTGAACATTGTAAGGAGATTCACGCCCCCTTTGAATATGATCACTATTATGATGAAGATGAAGAAGTATATAGAGGGGTTAGCAATATGACTGAGCTATGGATTTAGCAGCTCGGTAAGGGTGGAGCCAGTTCTAGCTCTACTATTATCAAGGAAGCAAAACAACCACAAGGAAAAGAAACCTTAGGAGCTACTGAAGTTCTCTCTAGAGAGGAGCGAAAGATCAAGGAGAAAGTTTTGAAAATCGAAAAGCAAGTTGAGGAAAAATCCAACAAAGCAGAAGAGGAAAAATTGCGAGAGGATGAAGCTCGAAGAGTCCAAGCAGCAGAAGAAGAAGCTCAAATAAAATAGGAAGAAGAACGGATCAGATTAGAAGGAATTTCCAAGCTAGAAGAAGATGAGAGACAATGGAAAGCAAAAGAAGAGGAAGCTCAAAGAAAGGCTGAAGAAGAGGAGGCACAAAGGAAAGCAAAGGAAGAAAACAAATTGAAGGAGGATGTTGAACCAAAGAGCCCAAACATCCAAGACATGGATGCAGATATCCCCATAAGATACCTCCCGCTTCTCCCTTTTACACCATCAAAGAGTAGTACGGTGTCCCAATGGCATAGGTTTGCTTATAACAAGAAGAGGAAATCCATTGTCAAAGAAACAATGACTAGAATGAAGAGACCTTTTCAACTAGACATTTTCACCAAACATGAAACCACAGTCATGCACGGTACTCAGCATGCACACAAACTTGTGGAATCTATTTCTATGGCCTCTTTTCTAGCGACTGCAGACAACGTCAACATACTAGTGGACAAGTTAGAGTTATAAAAAAGAAGAGCTCGCCAGTTGCAAGAAACTATGGTCAAAGAACAGAATTATTCAAATTTGATGGTTAAGAAATGTGACACCCTTGTGTCAGAGAAGGGAGAACTGAACAGAATTCTACAGCATCTGGAAGATGAAAAGAGAGCTTTGGTGATAAGAATAAGGACCCCGGAAGCAGAGAAGAATAACCTTGAAGGAAATAACCTCAAAGGAAATAACCTCTAACTAGAATTCGAAAAGTTTGATGCTATTCAGCAGATAGAGGACATGAAAGAGAATATGGAGAAGTTAGAAGATAGCAGAGAATTGCTGGAACAACAGTTAGAACTCGCAACTAGCAAGATTGGTGACCTAAGTTCTTTTCATGAATAGGCTTGTGAGATACTAAGGAAGATCCACGAGATTTAGGAGTTCATAACGGAAGAAGTCTGCAAATTGAAGGCAGTAGTGGTTAGAATTAAGGAGATAAATGCTGAAGCCACTAAGCATAGGATAAAATACGCACACATTATTGAGGACATCAAAACACATCTGGAGTGGAGAGAAGGAAAGTCAGGATTCCCAGTAAACCTCCCTCTTAAATCGGTCTCCGATTTCAGAGCACACATATGCCTCTTGGTTTTTTGAAAGGATTGCAGAGTAAAGCTGAACGTTGTGGCCATGGTTTCTCTTGAACAGTGTGAAAATGTATACCTTAAGATCTGAACCGCCCAGGAAAGTTGTCAAATGATTATACCTTAGAGTGTAGAAGACTTTCTGGATAAGACTCAACGTTTGTCTGAGTTGAGAGATGGGTTGGATGGAGAAATGGAGTATGTGAAAAGGATGGATGTATTGATCGCGGAAGATCTTCGTCATTGGATTGGTCAAGCCACTGTTCATACACATCTACTTGAAGAAAGCCTCCAATTGAAAAAACAGAAGTAGTTTACCTGAAAGAGGAACTTACCAAGCATGAGGTTTCTCTACAGTTAATGTTGCCCCTTGCTACGAACTAGGTCATAAGGGAAACGGGTCTCTGGGTAAATTATATAGCAAAAATTGACAGGGCTTTGGCAGCAGAAGCACAACAAGCATCAGTGGAAGGAGTAAGGACATCAACTTCAATGGAATTTCTAGCAGCACCAGTGGCACAAGTTCAAACAGGAGTACCGGCTGCAGAAGAAACACCCGCGATAGCAGAGGCTCCAGCATAGGAATAATTAATCTTTGGTAATATTTGCTGATTAAAGTCAGCACACTTTTACTTTAGCCTTATATATTTTAAGGATGGGAAAATGACATCTGGGACTTCTTTCTCGTCCCTTTTTGTAATATTTTGAGGTTTTATTCTTTTTTGTAAAATGAGCACTAGGAGACAAATTACAAGAATCAAAGAGATTGGGGGACACTTGGAAGCTCTTACAGCATTTTGTAAATCTATAAATAGATGATCAAAGAATAGTAACGGGACTTTTGACAGGGTAAAGGGACTTTCTCCTCGTGTATACGAACTAATTCTGCTACATGAATTTGGAAATCGTTTTGGCCTATAGAAGCTTGTGCAACGTTTTGTTGGGAATTGTTATGAATGATGGATGAACTATTTCTGCATTTTTCATATAGATTCGGTGAGATCTTTCCTAGATTTCATGAACTAATTCTATGCCAAGAATGATTTTCTTTCTTTTGCAAAATTTCTGTGCTATATGAGTAATAGAATGTTTTAATTAAGTCAGAGTTATCTTTTATATCATCCATCTTCCGCTGGAAATGCATTTTTATGATTCAATGGCTATCTGGTTGTTCATTACTCCACAGTTTTGTAAATGGTGAATGGGAGGAAATCTGTGGAAGATTTTTGCAATCTCTTAAATCTTTAATTGTCTCTTTTAGTTATTTCTCTTACTTTCAGTTCGCTCCTTGCAAGGATAGGTTAAGTTAGTTTAAATAAGTTTAGATTAAATTCGTTTTGTTGTATGCATTTAGTTTAGAAGCACTTGCATATCATCTTTAAAAATAAAATATATAAACGGTGGATCGAGCCGTAACCGGTAAACTTTAAACAAATCTTTAAATCTTACACAATAGCTGGAACCGTTAACCGGATGGATTCCCTACACCAAACAGTGAGCGATCTAATTGGGCTTGCTTACCGGGGAGAATCCCTTACTGATTGATGCTACGATTTTCGAGGCATCAATAGTTTTTGGCGCTAGAAGGAGATCCACCAGTGCATGGCTGGCATAAGTGATCCTTTTGTTAGAAAATTTTCCACTGAAGACCCATTCAAAATAGCTATCCCAGACATTTCAAATCTCGAATCAAGAAATCAAGAAAATCTTAACTCTGAGACAGAACAACAAGAAACATTGTACGTTGTCCCCTTCGAAGAAGTAAATCACTTCAGAAGACATACTCGGTCCTACGTTAGAAGTCTAGGAGGATTAACTACCATTCCTTTACTGCCTAGAATAAGAGCTCCTAGAAAAAACCCTCAATGCACTAAAGATTCTGTTCTAGTTTAAAGTCTAGAAGAATTATTGGATTTATCTCTAGAAGAAATCACTGAACCTTTTGACGAGGTCAGACCCGAAACTCCCACAAATCAAGAACATCCGTACACTCCAAAGCATACTCCTCATAATTCACCACCGCACACGCCACCACATTCTCCACCAAGAGTTATGTTCGTGCCTACGTGGAGAGCAAGAGGAGCATTAAACGTAGTTGGACCATTCCATGATTTGCCTAAAAAACTAGAAAAGGTTTTACCTAAATATGACCCCGGCAAAGGGATTTCTGATGAAGATCACCTTAAAAGTTTCTATCTAGCTTTGAATCTTCTTAATGTGGAACATGAAGATGTTGTCTGTTGCCTTTTTCCATATACTTTTGAACCCAAAGTATCCTCCTAGTACTTTAGTCTACAAGCTAATTCAATAATAAGTTGGGAAGATTTTGAGAAATATTTTCTAAAAAAGTATGGGAATCAGAAAACTGTAGCTACTCTTATGAAAGAGTTGCTATCTATGTGAATGGAAAAGAATGAGAAAGTTCAAGAGTTTAACGAAAGATTCATGACATTGTTAAATAAATTCAGTGATGCAACAAATCTCGCTGAGGAATGTTTGGTAGAATATTAGACAATAGCTCTTAAACCCCCATTAGCAATGTTTGCGAAAAGAACTAAGAAGATTACCCTGATAGAAAACTTTGAAGAAGCAAAGAAAGTAGAAGAATAAGCTAACAGTGTCGCTAAACACGCTCTTGACTCGGAGGCAAAGCCAGCAGCTGTTAAAAATCCTTTTCTATTAACTAGGGATAAACAAGAACCCGTAGTTGATTTAGAAAATGTTATAAAAATTATGCAAAAACTCTCTAATAAAATTGTAGATCTAGAGAAACATAAGGCAGCTAGATCTTCAAGGGAACCTTTCAAGCCATTCTATAAGAAAAAGGAAGAAAACGCACAGCCAACCCCGCCGGTAAATAATTCTATTGTGCTAAACTTGAATGAAATAGGCATGGACCATTTTTGTACCTTTCATCAAGAACAACACATAGAAAAAAGCTGTCCACAGTGGATTAACTCAATGAGTTTGGTAATGAATCAAATGTTAGATACACAAATGCCCGAACAAATAGATCCTCAGCAAGAACAAATTCCTGAGAGGGAAGAATCCGCTCCCGACACTACGATGATCCTTTGGGATTGGACTCCTACCCAAGAACCATCTTTTGAAGATTTTGTTGATGAAGTGCAAGCAGGATCTGTCAGTGTCACTACTAGAAGTAAAGGCCCGGTGATTGATCAAACAGCAGAAATGCCTAAGGCTAGATTTAATCAAATACCAAAGTAGCATATAAATGTCATTCTGCCCCAACCTAAGACAATTCCATTAGTAACTCCCATGGTGACTAAAGAGCCAAATGCAGAAGTAACCCAACAGCCAATAACTTCTTCAAACAAAATGGAAAATCAATCAAAAGCTTCAAAGGAAGGTGACATGGGCAATGAGATAATCGAATATATTAAGAAAACAAAAGCAAACATTTCCATTTTTTATATGTGTAGCCTGCCACAACAAAGAAAGAAGTTGATGGAGGCTTTTGATCCACAAACAAGAACTTCATTAGGAAACACTGATGAAAACCAAGAAATTAATGAAGCAAGCATTTGCAGAAAATCAAAGTCTCAAACCTTGCCTTTTCTCTTAACCTTTGAGATTTTTAATGACAATGTGCATAATTGTTTGGTAGATTCTGGTGCTAGCTCAAACGTCATTCCTTTTTCTATTTGCAAAAAGATTAACAGACAGCCTATCCCATACCTATCTCAAATCATACAGTTAGGTAGGACGGTTGTCAAAGTCATCGTAGAATTAAAAGATGTACTTATTAGAGTGTCATCTGATTCAAGAGTATGTCAATTTATTAATATAATGGTGGTCGATATTCCTGAGGCTTATGGTTTAATTTTGTGTAGGGACTGGTCTGCGAAACTGAATGGTTACTTTGCAATGGATTGGTCTCATTTGTGGTTACCTTATCAGAATAGGAAAAACCAAATCAAAATAATAAGGGAACCCCACATGAAACAAAATGTCACTCAGTTAGAGGAAAAGAATGAAGCTGTAGCTTTTTCATCTTCAGTTTTAGGGAATTATTTCCTATAAATCGAACCCGGAAATTATCAATAAGAAGATTCTAGCCATGATCCAAACAAATAGTCCAAACTCCTTCATTTTTCACGGACTGATGATATCGATTGTAACATAGTAATATTACTTATTGACATAGGAAATAATGACACTAACTTAGTTAAAGAAGAAAATGTTTTTTGGACTCTTTACTTCGATGGCTCCAAAACTCAAGAAGGATGCGGAGCCGGTTGTGTTTTAATTGATCCTAAAAGAAACAAACATTTTTTATCTTGTAGATTAGAGTTTGATTGTACAAATAATACTACTGAGTATGAAGCTCTGATCCATGGATTAAAGAAATCCATTGGTTTAAATGTCAAATATTTGAAAGTCCTTGGTGATTCAGAAATAGTTGTCAAGAAAATAAGGAATACAATCCATTTCCTTTCACCCCACTTAAAGGGATAGTAGGCTGAGGTTTGGGATCTAATTTCATGTTTCGATGCTTTCAATATTAATTATATTCCTAGATTGAAAAATGCTGCAGCTGATTTGTTGGCAACCTCTGCTTCCAGATTAGTGCCTACTAATAACAAATACTCTATTGAATTAATTTTCAGGCCCTCTATTCCGGATAACATTATGAACCTCAGGGTATTTGATGATGATGATCAGATAATTAGTTTCTTAACCAATGAGGAGGTCTTCCAAGGAGCTATAATAGACGAAGAACATCATGATTCAGTTTTACAAAATAAAGATGCTGTTAAAGGAAACTTCATTCCCAAATAGGCGAGAACCCTTGAAGCATTATTTGATTTATAGAGAAAATTTAGAAGACCTGTGAATGCTAAAAATCACGGCTCATCTACTCAGCATGAGTTAATAAATCTGGGCACAGAGGTTGAACCAAAATATATTAATATGGGTAAGTGTTGTACATTGGACGAGAGAACTAAGTTCATAAAACTATTCCAGTAGTATAAAGATGTGTTTGCTTGGACCTATGATGATCTGAAAACATACAATACTTGCATCATTCAACACATTATACCAATGAAAGTAAGCGTTAAGCCATTTCAACAGCAATTAAGAAGGATGCACCCAACACTGGAGCCTCTAATTCAGAAAGAATTAAAAAAACTGTTGGATGCAAAGATTATTTTTAAGGTCCAAAATTCTGAGTGGGTGGCTAATTTAGTCCCCGTGCGGAAGAAATGAGGAGAAATCAGATTGTGTGTAGATTTTCGAAATCTAAATAGAGCTTCCGATAAAGACAACTATCATGTTCCCCCAATGGAGAAAATATTGCAGATGGTGTCAGGATCAGAACTATTTTCCCTACTAGATGGTTTTTCTGGTTGCAACCAAGTGCTAGTAGCGGAAGAGGCCTACCTAAAAATCACTTTTCGTACAAAGTGGGGAACCTTTGCATATTGAAGAATGCCTTTTGGCTTGATAAACGTAGGAGCTACTTTTCAGCGAGCCATGGACATCACTTTCTGAGGATTGGGCGGCAAATGTGTAGTAGTTTACTTGGATGATGTGACAGTTTTTTCTAAGAAAAGGGAAGACCATGTTTTCCACCTGAACCAAATTTTCGATCGTTGCAGAAAGTATGGTATCTCTTTAAACCCTATCCCAAAAATTGGTATGGTAGGATGGACAGTTTCCTATCTAGTTTGGGCTTTACCAAGAGTAAAGCGGATTCCAACCTTTACTACAAAGTTGAGGAAGGGAATCCTGTGATTCTACTCCTGCATGTGGATGACCTATTTGTAACAGGAGATGACAAATCGATTGCCGATACAAAGAGGAAGCTTGCTGCCGAGTTTGATATGAAGGACTTGGCAATGATGCACTATTTCCTAAGTATGGAGGTGTGGCAGAGTGCAAATGGGATATTCCTTGGACAAGGGAAGTATACTTTAGATATCCTGAAGAGGTTTGGGATGATGGATTGCAAGGCCATGGCCACACCTATGGCATCGAATCTCAAGATTCTATGTGATGCTTCATCTGAGCCAGTTGATGTCTCCATGTATCGTCAGATGATTGGGTCCTTGATGTACCTGACGAACACAAGACCAGATATTTGCTTTGCAGTGAACACATTGAACCAGTTCTTGATGGATCCAAGGGGTGTTCACCTTTTTGCTGCAAAGCATATTCTGAGGTACCTGAAGGGTACAGTTGATTATGGGCTCAAGTATGAAGCGAATAAAAAGTTTAACCTACAAGGTTATGTTGATTCAGATTGGGCAGGCAGTGCTGTAGATAGGAAGAGCACATCTGGGTGCTACTTCAGTATGGGATCATGTGTGATCTCTTGGTTTAGCAGGAAGCAGTCCTACATAGCACTGAGTACAGCCGAGGAAGAGTATGTTGCAGCCTATTCAGCTAGTTGTGAGGTAGTATGGCTTCGGAAGCTATTGTCTGAGTTATTTGATCTCCCGTTGGATACTACTGGTATCTTCTGTGATAACCAGAGTTGTGTGAAGCTGTCCGAGAACCCAGTGTTAAATGACAGATCGAAACACATAGAGATCAAATATCACTATATCAGAGATATGGTGCAGAGAGGAGTAGTGAAGCTCTTGTATGTTGTGACGGACGAGCAGATTGCAGATGTGATGATGAAACCATTAGCCAGAGTGAAGTTCGAGTACTTCAGAGAGAGGCTTGGTGTTCTTCAGATTGATGACACTTTGAGGAAGAAGTGATGGACACATTTGCAGAATCCATTCCAAGCATGTTGGAAGGAGGATCCTTCACATGGCTGTGGATGTAAGCGCTGGATGATGAGCATCAGGATGATGTTCCAGTTACTGTTATGTATATGTATGTACGCATCATGTTGGATGCTGGATATGATCAGTTGGATCATTTATATGTATATGTATGTATGCATAATGTTGGATGCTGGATATGATCAGTTGGATCATTTATATGTATTTGTATATGCATCATCTTAGATGCTTGGACCATGTATTTGTATATGTATCAGGTGGATACTGTGTATGATCAGGTAGATCATGTATCTATGTATGTATCAAGTGGATACATTGTATGATTAGGTGGATCATGTATGATGATATGTATCAGGTAGATACTTGGTATGCATCAGGTAGATGCATTGTATGATCAGGATGATCATGGATGACGAGCTTCAGGATGTTGCTCTAGATATGCATCAGGACGATGCAGTGATGAGTATCAGGACGATACTCTAGATGATATGCATCAAGATGATGCTATGATGATGATCAGGATGATCATATGTATCAGGTGTATACATTACATAATCAGTTGGATTATGCGTGATGAGTTCCGAAGACACAGATGCACAGTGCCTTTCCGACATGGTGGTAGATATGTTATCCCATGTGCGTTGATGTAAGTGCAGAGCCTTTCCGACATGGTGGTAAATGAGTTCTCCCATGTGCGTTGATGTAAGTGTAGAGCATTTTCGACATGGTGGTAGATGTGTTCTCCCATGTGCGTTGATGTAAGCACAGAGCCTTTCTGACATGGTGGTAGATGTGTTCTTCCATGTGCATTGATGCAAGTGCAGAGCCTTTCCGACATGGTGGTAGATGTGTTCTCCCATGTGCGTTGATGTAACTGCAGAGCCTTTCCGACATGGTGGCAGATGTGTTCTCCCATGGTCATTGATGTAAGTGTTGTGAGCCTTTCACGGATGGTGGTAGGTTGGTCCTCCCATGCCAGTGAGTGTAAGTGTTGTGTGTGTGCATCTGGGTTATGCTTCGTGATACTCTGTGGTCGTGGACAGGTTGTGCAGTAGCATGTAAAAGGTCCTGGGAGATCCGATAGCTTGAGCTGTGTGTTCGTAATCAGTCCTGGGATGCTCTTTCGAGGTTTTGTTAACTCACGTAAAAAGTCCTGAGGATTCCATAGTATGGCCAGGGATGATGAAGACCTGTAGGTGGTGGGCCTACATCCAGTATGAAAAAGGACTGGCTCTATAGAACTTCCTATGACAAATAGACCCAGAGATTGATTGAGATAGCAGCAGCTATGACGATGACGATGATTCGAGGACGATGCATCGATGATGATGATCCAGAGAAGAAGACTTGTGCTAGCTGATCTGTGTCGAGAAATACCTTCCTAGTTAAGAGGGAGTGTTGATGTATATGTAACTTCGGAATGTATTTCATCCATGTATTTCATTTATATATTATTGTACTCCTATAGAGATGTGTCATTCCTCTATACGGAAGTGTCGTCATATGTATTGACAAGTGTTGCAAGTATGTTAACTTGCCAATGGGTTATTAGACCACCATGTGTGGGGTCGGCCCTGATTTATATATTATATGGTTGATGTACCCAGCTAGACAAGTCGGCCCCATAAGCTTATTGGGAAAACAGGACTAGTATAAATAGAGATCGGGAGATCTCTATTTGGATCATTCGAAAACTCATTCTTCCTTCACTCAGAAAGTGGCGCACTAGTGAGGAGGAGGATCATCTGCTACTAGGAAACTATCTCTGTGTATTTTGGTTGTACTTTGGTTGAGCCATTGCTCTCTCTATCTCTGAGGAAGTTGTGGGGTTTTTCACCTTAGGGTTTTCCCCACGAAAACTCTGTGTCTCTTGTCTCTCATGCTTTTGCTTCTTGTGATGATTGACATGCTTGTTATGATTGATATGCATTAATATACTATACATGTTATTCTCTCAGTAAAGATCCTAGAGTATTGTGAATTAATGCTCAAAATTTAACATGCCACACCTCCATGCCTAGAAAATAGTGCATCATTCCCAAGTCCTTCATCTCAAACTCGGCAGCAAGCTTCCTCTTAGTATCAGCAGTCAAACTATCATTACCTGTAACAAACAGGTCATCCATGTATAGGAGTAGTATCACAGGATTGCCTTCCTCAACCTTGTAGTAAAGGTTGGAATCTGCTTTACTCTTGGTAAAGCCCAAACTGGATAAAAAATTGTCCATCCTACCATACCAAGTCCTGGGAGCTTGCTTCAATCCATACAAGGCTTTCTTCAATCTGCACACATATGACTTCCTGTCATGTGTCTCAAAACCAAGTGGCTGCTCCACATACACTTCCTCCTCGACTACATCATTCAAGAAAGCAGTCTTGACATCCATCTGGTGTATCTTCCATTTCATCACTGCAGCCAGAGAAAGTACTAATCTGATGGAATTGTACCTGGCTACAGGAGCAAAAGTTTCTTCATAATCAATCCCTTCTTTCTAGGAGAAGCCACAAGCTACAAATATCGCTTTGTATTTCTCTATGCTGCCATCTACAACATGCTTGATCTTGTAGATCCATTTGGAAGTCACAACAGACTTCCCTTTAGGTCTTGGGACTACATCCCAAACATCATTTTTCATTATTGATTGGTATTCCTCGACCATGGCATCATTCCATTCTTTCTTTTCCACTGCTTCTTCATAACTGGAAGGTTCTTTGTTCATAATATCACAAAGTAAAGCAACATAGCTGGTATGTGATCTAGTTCTTTTCTTTGCTCTGTGTTCTTCTTCCCATACCTTTCTGCATCTTGAATGAGCTCTCTAGCCCATGCAGGTTTTCTATTGTGAGAGTCTTTCTCACGAGGTGGATCTATAGGTTCTTGCGGATCTTCAATTTCATGATCAACATCTAGAATTGCTTCAGTCATAGTAGTGTCTTGAAATCTGGTTTCCTTTGGTTCTTCATGATCTTCAACAGGTGTCTTCCTTGACTTGATGAATGCTGAGTTTTTATCAAATGTCACATCCCTGCTGACATCAATCTTCTTGAACCCTGGAAAGTATATTCTGTAAGCTTTCGGGCTTTCACTGTAACCCACAAAGATACCCTTCTTTCCTGAAGGATTTAGCTTTGTCCTCTTTTCCTTTGGAACATGTGTATATACTGGATAACCAAATATCTTGAGATGGCTGACTTCAGGTCTCTTACCAGAGAAGACCTCTTCTAGTGTCTTGTTGTCCAATATCTTGTGGGGTGTTTTGTTCTGCACATACACAGCTATCCTAGCTGCTTCTACCCATAGATGCATAGGCAAACCCTCATCATGCAGCATTGCCCATGCTGCTTCTATGATTTTTCTATTCTTTCTTTCTGCAACTCCATTCTATTGTGGATTGGTGGGAGCAGTCAACTCCCTCTTAATTCCCGAATCACTGCATAGTTTCTTGAAATCACCTGAAGTGAATTCACCGCCATTGTCAGATCTAAATGTCTTGATCTTCTTGTCAGTTTGATTTTCGATCAAGGTTTTGAATTCCTTGAACTTATCAAATACTTCATCTTTGTTTTTCAAGAAGTAGACCCAAGTCTTCCTAGAGAAATCATCAATGAAAGAGACATAGTAAACATACCCACTCAAAGAACTAGATGACATCGGACCGCATAGATCAAAGTGGATGATTTCCAAGTTTCATTTTGCCTTGCTTTCACTGCTTGGAAATGCCTTCTTTATGTTCTTTCCTGTTCCACATCCTTTGCAAATACCTTCATGTTTGGTCTTGATTTCAAGAAGACGCTCTAGCGCTTTGCTTGCAATTGGCAGTGCTCTATAGTGCACATGAGAAATCCTTCTATGCCAAAGTTCACTTGGCTCCATGGATTCAAGTACCATGGCATGTTCAGGTTGTCCCTTCAATTTATACAATCCTCCATCTTGCTCTCCAATCACCACTGCATCATCAATAGTTTTACCTTTTGTCCACATTAGTACTTGGCCATCTACAAATGAAACCCTCATGCCCTTTGCATCTAATGCAGAGATGGAGAGTAGGTTCTTCTTGAGCCCAAGTACAAATAACACATCTTTCATCTTCAAAGACTTTCTAGAGTCTAGGTTGTAGGAGGCTTCCCCACTTCCTTTGATAGGGTATTGATAATCATCCCCAAGTTTCACCTTATGGGGTGATTCATGTTAAGATAAATTTACAAAATATTCTTTAAACCCAGTCATGTGTTTAGAAGCCCCACTATTAATTAACCAATCATTACAACCATGAGAAATAGTACCTGTGAGAGCATAGATTAGAACATACTCTTCTTCGCTTGATGAGTCATCATTACTTTCTGCTCTAGCCTTCTTCTTGGGAGGTTCATCATCCTCAACAGCATGAGCATGATATCTCTTCTTGTTTCCCTTCTTCTTGTTGTTGTTGGAACCCTTTTTGTTCTTGGGACAATGTATAGCAAACTGCCCCTACTCATTACAAGTGAAGCATCTCAGATCCTTCTTACCCTTTTGGTGATGGTGATTAGAAGGTCTTCTGTTATGAGATGGCTCCTTCTTGAACTTACCTTTCTTGGTATGTGCTATGAGAGCTTGATTTGCATATACAAAAGCTTTTGTATATACGCAGTGTCTATATCCGTAACCGTCCCTATATGCACATATACAGAGGTTGCGCATATGTATGGAAGCTTCCTTATATGCGCATATAGGGAAGCTTCCGTATATGCCCATATACAGAAGCTTACAAAAGCTTTTGTATATGGGCATATACGAAAGCTTCCGTATATGTGCAACTTCCATATATGAGCATATAGGGAAGCTTCGCATACGATGTGCATATATGGAAGCTTTTGTATATGCGTAGCTTCCGTATATGTCATATACAGAATCTACGCATATACAGAAGATTCCGTATATGTGCAGCGTATATATGGAACCTTCCATATATGCATATATACGAAATGCTTTCATAAGCTTCCATATATGTGCATATACTGAATGCTTTCACATAAGCTTCCGTATATGCGCATATACGGAAGCTTACGAAAGCTTCCATATATGCGCATAGATGGAAGTTGGGCATATACGGAAGCTGCGCATATACGGAAGCTTCCATATATGCGCAGCTTCCGTATATGTACAGCGTATGCGCAACTTCTGTATCCATAAGCTTCCGTATATGTGCATATACGAAAGCTTCCGTATATGTGCAGCACATATACGGAAGCTTCTGTATATGCGCAACGCATATACAGAATATTTTGTATATATGCATATACGGAAACTTTCGTATATGCGCTACTATACGTAAGTTTTTGTATATGCGCATATACGGAAGCTTTCGTATAGTAGTGCATATATGGAAGCTTCCGTATATCTGCAGCTTTTGTATATGGATATCGCGCATATATGGAAGCTTCCATATATGCGCAGCAGAAGCTTCTGTATATGCGCAGCTTCTGTATATGCGCAGCGCATATACAAAAGCTTCCGTATATGTGTAGCTTCCGTATATGTGCATATATGGAAGCTTATGGATACGGAATCTGTGCATACGCTATGCATATATGGAAGCTTCCGTATATGCACAGCTTCCGTATCCAAAAACTTCCATATATGCGCATAAACGCAAGTTGTGCATATACGGAAGCTTCCGTATATGCGTAGCCTCCGTATATGCGTAGTGCATATGCAGAAGCTTCCGTATATACGCTGCGCATATACGGAAGCTTCCATATATGCCTAGCATATGCATAGCTTCGGTATCCGTAAGCATCTGTATATGTGCATATACGGAGGCTGCGCATATACAAAAGCTTCCTTATATGTGCATATATAGAAACTTCCTTATATGTGCATATACAGAAGCTGCGCATATACGAAAGCTTCCGTAATTCCCTATATGTGCATATATGGAAGCTTCCGTATATGCGCATCTCATATACGAAAGCTTCTGTATATGCACATATACGGAAGCTTCTGTATATGCACTACGCATATACGGAAGGTGCGCATATAACTTTCATATATGCAATTCTGTATATGCGCAGCTTTCGTATATGCGCATATATGGAAGCTTACGGATACGGAAGCTACGCATATATGGAAGCCTCTGTATATGCGTAGCCACATATATGGAAGCTTCCGTATATGTGGCTACGCATATACAGAGGCTTCCATATATGCGCAGCTTCTGTATCCGTAAGCTTCCATATATGCGCATATACGGAAGCTATGCATATACGGAAGTTACTGCGCATATACGGAAGCTTCCGTATATGCGCAGGTTCCATATATGCGCAGTGCATATACGGAAGCTTCTGTATATGCGCATATATGGAAGCTTTCATATATGCGCATATACGGAAGCTTTCGTATATGCGCATATACGGAGGTTGTGCATATACGGAAGCTTCCATATATGCGCAGCGTATGCGCAGCTTCCGTATCTGTAAGCGTTTGTATATGCGCATATACAGAGGCTGCGCATATACGGAAGCTTCCTTATATGCACATATACAAAAGCTTCCGTCTATGCACATATATGAAAGCTTCCCTAAGCTTCTGTATATGCGCATATACCGAAGCTTCCGTATATGCCCATATATAGAAGCTTTTATATATGCACATAGAAGGAAGCTTCCCTATATGCGCATATACAAACGCTTACGGATACAGAAGTTGCGCATATACGGAAGCTTCTTGGCTAGTTTACAAATTCAAATCGGGCGGGTTTACAACTTCAAAATCCAAATTTGAATGTCAGCTAGCCTTCAATAAATTCAAAATTCAAATTATCGTGGCATTAATACGGACCGTATTTAGTCTTTCATGTGCATGCCATTTCGTATGGGATGGGTGGATGATGGTTATCAATGCATAGATCCATGGGTTTGTAGTATGGTGAGCATGCATGGCCGACTCAATGAAAAAGGGCCTAAAGTTTTGCCGTAAAATAAAATGCTAATAAACAACTCCTTAGAGGTTGCTAAGGAGAGATTGAAGTTCATGAGGGCCCGGAAGGCGGATTTCCATAATGTTTATAATTCCATTTTCCACTTATTTACAACCAATCAAACCCCTAGTTTTCCTGAATTTATAAACTGGTGCGTCGACCGGTGACTAAGTATATACACTAGTGTACATACCTCAATGTTGCCATGCCCATATGAACGATCAATGTTGTGCGTGTTAAAGTCATTCTCCTTGAACCCATGGTCCCATCATCCCAAGCCCCATGCCATCTGGATGACAAATACGGCAAGTGACAAATACGGAAAGTACAGTGTGCATTAATGTCTATCTTTGTTTGAGTTTTGAATTCAATAAAGGCGCTAAGGATTGATGAGACATTCAAATTCGGATTTTGATTTTGTTAACAGGCCCAACCCATAATTTTCTATTTTGTTGGTGGGCATTGTAAATAGTAAATATCAACGATAATGGTGCAGTGAGTGGAGTCGTCGTTGAGTGTCTTGTGGTGAGGACTCAGGAGGATATGAAGGTCAAAGTTGGATACTTGAATGTGTGAAGTTTGAAGAGCACAAGCGGGTTGGCATTGTTGAAAATGCTTCTAAAGATAAAGCTAAATGTTAGTGAGTTCTCTACATTGGAGGACTTGGAAGGTGTTGAAATTTAAGGTCTTTGACAGTGTTGCAGGGATCTAAATGTGTGAAGTTGAAGAGCATAACGAGACTAAGTAGTTAACAAAGCTTGAGAAGCTAAATGTTACTGAGTGCTTCGAGTTAGAGGACTTGGAAAGTGTTGAACATTGTATGTCTTTGAAATGGCTTAGTGCAACCAGATGTGTGTATTTTGAGAATGTAGTATTTATAAAAGTACAGTGTTTTGGACTGTAGATTAGACTAGAAAATTGTTATTTGGTATAAGTATTTTTAGTAATATGATATGATACGGAAGCTGCGCATATATAGAAGCTTCGGAAGCTTCGGAATCTTCCGTATATGCATAACTTCCGATATGCGATGCACATATACAGACACATCTATATATGTGTTGCTTCCAATATGCGATGCGCTTATACTTAACGTTTCGTATGTGCGTTGTGCATATACAGAAGCTTCCATATATGCGCATATACGGACTTTCGTATGTGCATATATGGAAGATTCTGTATATGCGCATGTGCGGAAGCCTCAGTATATACGCAACACTTTCGTATATGCCTTGCACATATACGGAAGCTTCCGTATATGTGCAGACCATATACAGATGTTGGACATATACGGAAGCTTCTGGATATGCAAGCTTCTGTATATGCGCATATATGGAAGCTTACGGACGTTGGGCATATACAAAAGCTTCTGTATATGCGCCTATACGAAAGATTCTGTATATGACCAGCATCCGTATATTCACTATGCATATACAGAAGCTTCTGTATATGTGCAAGTTCTATATATGTGCAGCACATATACGAAAGTTGGGTATATACGGAAGCTTTCGTATATGCGCAGTTGCTTCTGTATATGCACCATGCATATACGGATGGTGCGCATATACAGAAGCTTCTGTATATGCAAGCCCATATATGCGCATATACTTCCGGAAGCTTACAAACGCTGGGCATATACGAAAGCTTCCGTATATGCAAGCTTTTATATATGCTCATATACGAAATATTCTATATATGCGCAACAACTTTTAGATATACCTTGTGCATATACAAAAGCTTCTATATATGCGCTGTGCATATACGGAAGCTTCTGTATATGCATTGCGCATATAAAGAAGTTGTGCCTATACGGAAGCTTCCATATATGTACAACACATATACGGACACTGGGCATATACGAAATCTTCCGTATATGTGCAACGCATATACGGAAGCTTCCATATATGCGCAAGGAATATACGGAAGCTGTTGCACATATACAGAACCTTCCGTATATGCGCAAGGTATACGGAAGCTTCCGTATATGCCCAGCACATATAAGGAAGCTTCCGTATATGCCTAGCATCTTATATTGTCTTAAACTATTGTCTTAAATATTGTCTTTAAGCGAGTGTCTTAAACTAGATTGTCTTATATTATTGTCTTAAACTATTGTCTTACACAATTTTTTTTTGTCTTAAGTTGAGACAATTTACACAAATATTGTCTTAATACCCCCCTTTGTGTAGTAGTGATAGAATGCAAATATTTATGATAGGGCATGGTGGAATTGAACCACCAATCTTCTGCATTATAATGCAGATGCTCTACCTTTGAGCTAGTACCCTACAACTTCATATACAAGAAGAATATTTATATTTTTAGAGTTTTTTTAACCCTAAACCCTAAACCCTTAACCCTACCCATAATCATCCACACCCTCTCCAAATATCTAACCCCAACACCCACACTCCTCACCTACACCCCCCTTTATCACCCTACTCCTCCCCAAACCCCTAACCCACTCGATCTCGATCTCGCTCTCCCCCATCTTCCCCCTAACTCTTACTAATCCCCTCTCTCATTCTCTCTCAATCCCCTACACCTTCACCTACACCTAACCCCCACCCCTCTCTCTCTCCCCCAACCCCCTAACAACCCTTCCCCAACCCCCTAACACCCCCTTTCAACTTTTCATATCATAAACAAATTGTTAAATTGCACAAGCTTCATTACCGATTTGTCATCATATTCATAAACAACTTGATAAATTGTACAAGCTTCAAAAAATACTAGTCTTATATATTGGTATATACACCAGTGTTACTGGTATATACACCAGTGTATATACTACTGGTGTATACATTGGTGTATATACCATTGTACACACCAGTAGTATATATACTGGTGCATACATCGGTGTATACACCAGTGTATATAGCAGTACCAGTGTATACTGGTATATACACTCGTGTATGTACTAGTACACCAGTGTATATACCAGTATATACACTGGTATATACACTGGTATATGTACACTAGTTTATATACACCATACACGCATCTGCACCGGTAATATACACTAGTGTGTATAAGCCAGTATATATACAAGTGTATATAATTGGTGTATATGCTGGTATATACACCAATGTATATACTGGTATATATAGTGTATAAACACTAGTGTATATACCAATATATACACTGGTGTATATACTGGTATATACACCAGTGTATATTACTAGTGTATGTAACTGGTGTATATACCAGTGTACATACCAGTATATAAACACTAGTAGTGTCTTAGCGATAGGGGTAGGGGTTTAGGGGTAGGTATGTAGGAGCGGGGAGGGGGGGTATGGGGGTGAGTCACGGGGGGTTTTGGGAGAGATCAAGGTAAATTTGAGAGACAATGAGGGATTAGTGATAAGGGGAGGATATGGGGAGTGGGGGGGAATTATGAGATATAGAAAGAAAGAGGTGTCAGGGTAGCGGGATGTTTTCTTCTCTACATAGTCAAAGAGGTTAAATTTCTTTGAGCCCAAGTTAGAACTACAAGGGATAAGTGAGGAGGCTAGGAAGTCTACCTCCCATGTCGAATTCCTCATCATTGGCCACAAAATGAGGTTGGAAACCCTAAAAATTCGGGAAGGTGATTCAACATTGTAGTTTCATGATGATATAAAACACTGTCTCCCACAATTTCAACCTCAAAATTCCAATACATGACATGAGCTTTCTCACCTACAACAAATGGTAACAAGGCACATTCCCACATTCTAAGTGACCTTATTGGATATTGAATAATTCAATCAATAGGAGTTCCTTCCTCATCTAGTTTGTTAAACAATAAATGAACACCTAGCTCCATCAAATGATACCACGATGACCACTTTAGAGGCACCTAAATTAGTAGCCAACCATTGTTTACCCAAACCCTTATTTCCTAGTTTTTGCAATGCTTCTATGTTTTGTTTATTTATGTTTATACTATGGCAATTCCATAGGTAATATACTATTGAGTTTTGAGCATAAAAACTTGTTTTGTAATGTCAAATATGTATTTTCATAAAAAAATTTGAAGTACTGGGTGATATAAGACTATGATTAACCAATTTTGTACTTTCAATTGGATAGACATCACACTCTTGATTAGAATATAGTGATTGTTTAAAAATTATTCTTATTTCTGAGTCACTCTAGTATTTCATTCTTGGAGATAGTATTCATTCCACTTGGGACAAGATTGTATTTTGCATTTCGTCCTCTTAAGTCTATGGGATAGTCCTCTAGTGATACCATCCCATCCTCTTTAGAATTGTAACATGGATTTGGAAAATCAAAACAAAATATGTGCATAGATAAAAATAACATTTGGCAAGATGGTTTACACTCTATCTATGGAAACAATAATTTCATCCTTTTTTAGTCTCATTTGTGTTGTCTTTTCTATCTTTGTTTCTCCTTCTCCAACCAATTCTCCTAGATATAATCCATATCCTTTTGTGCTCTCGTTCATGCTCTCAGTTTTATATTTTTGCATGCCATTTAGAACAATGGTACACATTCCAAATTGAATGTTGTGTTTCCTAATAAAAGGGATAAATTCAAAACCCTCAAGGATTCTGCAAGCTCTGTTTTAACAACCTTCAAGAAATGAAAAGTTTATTATGTGAGATTTATCTACACAATTATGTGTTTCCTCAGAAGTTGAGGTGGTCTTTGAACCCTTATGTAGGGGACATTAAACTCAAGGCAACCATATATTGGTTGTATAAAAAGGTTTTCCATTATGGAATATTACAAGGCCGATGAGATGATATATGAACTAAGGGTGAGAGGGGAATGTGCTAGGCCAAATGATGTCTAGAGAAACCATATAAATGTGATTGTAGATTTAGTCGCATTCCTAGTGTTAGAAAGGAGATAATTGGAGGCGAATGCACTTTATAATAGACTGATCAATACTTCAAGGGATGAGTCACTACAAGGTCTAGAAGTAAGATGTAACGATACTTTTGAAAATATACAAAAATGGAACCCTAGTCCTTCCCAAGTCTCATAACAACTCTTTATAGAGTTGAAATATATGTTGAAGGCATTCAAAGAATTACATTCAATTAGGTAGGGTTAAATTTTAGTTTTTTACTTTCATTACATCCTATCCACTATTATCAATAATTTGGAGAACCATGGTGTTTCTACTACTTGAGGACAAGGTGGAAGGAACTTGTCCAATTTTCAGGATACTACCAAAAAGAAGCTACAACCTATTCTATTTATTATAACCTTAGAGAGGAATGCTTGAAAACATAGAGGGATGTTGAGATTATTATAACGCATGAAAGATAGTTAGTTCCCCTCTCAATTTGGGTAAGCAACACTCAACAAATATTTTGAGACTTAGAATCAAAAGTAGAGGAATCTAGATGAAGCTAACACAACATCAAAATCACTCCAGTAGGCTTCCTAAGATTGCTTCATATTTTATTCAAAAACACCTACAACTTAAGAGAGGTTGACATAAGATGCCAATTCTTGGCTAAATCATTGGGGAATCAAGGAAAATGTCATTCTACAAAATAGTGGTAATATACAAAATAGTGATAATATTAAAACTAGTATTACATCTAAATTTAAGGAGAAGATGTTGTGCCATAAAGAGTTCAAGGATAAGAAGAAAAATAAAATATTATAAGGAGGTGATCAACCCTAATATAGAAGATCAAAAGTATCTCTTTGTTTAATTAGGTTCATGAGCTCCAAAGTGAAGGAGGGCATTAGACAATTCCTAAAAGGCCACTGGATTAAACAATTTGTCATAAAATGTCATGTGTACACCTACATTAGAGCACAATTTCAAAATATTCGCAATCATATTAACATTGATAATCTTTTAACTCATCACAACTATGGTGATCAAGGAATGTTTCTTTTAACGAAGTTGGTGTCAATGGACACTAATCGCTATCCTGTTGTCATTATCATTATTTATATATTTTAAATTTTTTAATAAGAAAATAATATTTGTAATAATTTGACAATGAAAAAACACATTGCATTACTTTCTTTTTATCCAATGAAAAATAATTAAATAATATTTTGAATTTAAAAAAAAAAATATTAATAATAAATTACTTACTAACCTTGTAAATTTTGCATGAACATAAATATAAGTACTTGAAATATTACAGTACTAATAAAATTATAAGCAAATAGCTTATTAACTTTTAATTTAATCACTTTTAATAGAATTTGGTAAATATTTTTTTAAATATTATTGTTTTATTATTCCAAATACAAATTTGAATTTTTGTAAACTTAAACATAATATGAAATATTAAAATTGCAATTTTGAGTTAAGTTAATAAGTTATCATTTTAACCCATTAAATTTGGGCAAAAATCTGCATAGTAAAATATTACAATTTATATATATAAATTCTAAGTTTTTTATATTTAGTTAATGATATATATAATAATGATAGAAATTACATACATATTTAAAACAACATCAACTTCTTAAGAAATCAAGTATTATAAATACAAACCTTCATTGGACCATACTAAATACAAATCTTCTCAAGTCAAATTTCAATGCTTTCTATGCCATTAACTCTCTGTGATTTTGAAGCTATGATTGGTTTTGCATTAAATATATATATCAAAGTCAAAGTTGAGATAAGAGGAGCATTCAATGTCCTCCTTATAACATATGTAATGCCCACTAAGGAGGACCCTGAATGCTCCCTTTGGAAGGAAACAAGATTGCTACTTGGGAAGGTAAAAACCAGAACCTCATCATCAATAAAAGACGCATGTGTCTAGTTTGGGAAGATCTTTCAAAATGTGAAGAACCCTAAGGAGATTCGTCAGAGCAGATGCTAATGGGCGCTTACTTCCTAAGCATTCAGAACCCAGGAATAGTTATCTTATCGGACGCAAAGGGCTCAATGCAATATTATAAATCCAATAGGAGCTACCCGCTTTGTAATAACCATAATGTTGCTATGTTGAAAAGTTCGCTACCAATAAATTGCTTCCAGTACCAGAAAAATATGAGAATCTCTTTTAACTTATTATTTTCATACACATTGAAACCATTAAAATATTATTTCATACACAATGAAACCATTAAAATATTATTTTCATAAAGATGAAACGATTAAAATATTATTTTCAGACCATAAAACCATACAAATATTCAAAAATTGAATTTCCGCATTGTATGAAGCCCATTATTTTTAGTGACGACCATTCATCAAAATGATTTCGAACAGTAATATCTTTTTGAGAATGTCCAAAAATTCTCATAATTCAAGGCTCTCCAACAAAATTAGGTTAAACATCATACTAACAAATTTATTCGCTAGATTTTGTTGGATTTGTGAATCTATTTAAATCAAAGTCAAGTTTGTAGTAGTCTAAAACAAAACATATAGGGGGGCACGCTTATTGAAATTTAGAAAAGGAAGCCATGGTTTTATTGTTTGATTTGCGGCAGATCTCTATTTGAGACTCGGGCAAGCCCCGAGTCTGATCCTCCTGGTGGTCGGTCTGATCTGTGTGGTGATACAGTGTCTGAGAAAACAGCTTCGGCCTCCCCCTGGTCCATCCAGATGGCCTCTGGTAGGCATCCTTCCATTTCTCAGCCACATGCTCTATCATCTATCGAAACTGTGGTTGTTTTGTCCCCAAAAATTTCCGAGGCGTGCATGATAACCAACGATCTCAACTTTTCCAGCCGATCCGGCAACTCAGCCACCAAATTCATTGGCTATTTAACTCCAACGGCTTGGTATGGGGTCCCTACGATGAAACTCCGGGGATATAATTTATGACGTTCTTATTCTCATCCTCTGGCGCAAAACCACAAAACATGTTTGACACTGCTTAAAAAACCCTATTCTATTAACTTTATAGCTTTTAAGTTCTAATAAATATAATATCACATTTATCATTACATACTGGTGGACTTCATATCAAGAAATGAAAAAAAAAACCGTTGTTGAGAAATGGACAATGGCCATTTTTCACAAGCAGATCCCAATGATAATAGATGGAAAAGACGGTCGTCGTCTCAATCCAGAAGGAAGCATGAGAAATCCCAAATTTCTTTGCTAAGTGGTCAAGCCAAACAAAAAAAGTGTCAGCAATGATACATAATATGGGAGGTTCCTTAGCCCTGAGATGTGGTGATCAACTTTTCAACATGCGGTACCATATTAGTCTAGAAGGCTTCCATAAACTCCACCGAATTCAACGATCTATCAAATTCCATACAAGGTCTGGAATATTCATCTCTTCACAGGCAAGGCCCTGGAAGATCTGCAGGCCCCAGTGCATGAAGCGGAGGTCGGGATGCTGGTGAAGTCGAGTCTTAAACATGAGCGGCAAGGGGAGGATGCGAATCTTGAGGAGATGCTCAATGTCTGCATTGCGACTATGTGTTGTCTTTGGTGTGAATGGATCTACAGGGCGTAAAGACCAAGATGAAGAAGCTGCAGAGCAGATTCAATGAGTTCTTCACCAAGATGATAAAGGATGTGAATCTTGAGGAGATGATAGACGACAGAGGGTTGTTTTTCTGAGTGTTCTTTGGGATCTCAGAAATGATGCAGAAGGCGAAGGAGGGAAGCTCACAGATATAGATATTAAGGGCATTCTCGTCTTTGACGGAAGACAAGAACGCATTGTAGGGATGGGGAATAGGATGACATGGCACGGAGAGCTGTGCAAGGAACTGATGTGGGTGCTTACTAAATGGCAAGATGATTCATGGACATGGATGCTGCTGCGGATTCCACAGCTCTCCAGCTATGCTTGCATGATGATAATTTCGGCCTGTAAAATCGCAACCTACAAAAAAATTCATTACATATCTTGAGAGAGATACCTGCAGAAGCCATTTATGCAAATAACAATAAAGAATGTATATGTTGAGGTTAATAATATATACACATTTATATAGGTTCTCAAGAGGTTCATATACTTGTTGCTGCAAGGCGAAAATGTGCACTAAGCATCCATAAATGGGATCTCGTAGTCGAGCCTGCGCCTCAGCGAAATGCTTGGCTTCTTCATTAGAGCCGAAATATGGAGCGAACACACAGCCTTTCACACATTTCATTCTAGGAAACTTGCAATCCCCAAGGTGCTCCTCTGCTAAACATTCTGTAGGATTTGAACTGCCGACCGCGATTTTTCGGAGAGATCCTTTATTTCAGTGGCAGCTTCTGCCATGGCGGAGAAGGGGATGAATGGGTGTGAGGTGTTACAGAGCGCAGCATTTGAAATTCAAAATTCAAATTTGCCGCTTGAAAACAGTGTTAGAACAATGAAGATGGGATATGTCATCCATGATATGCATGGACAGGGTTTTGGGCTCTTGGTATATGCATCCATGATATCATATCACTCTCCAGAGGATGGACATGCAAATATGGTAGTCGGAAAGTATTTGTCGAGAACAGGATGCGCACGGAGAGTTTCCGTTTGTCAGAGCCCCGCATCAATCTTAAATAGTCTGCTGCGAGGTGCATATTACTTGCCATCCAGGTCATCCGCTCTACCACTTGGAAATAGCTCCATGCTCCAACCATGAGGCCTCCACACTTTTCTCAAGATGAATTTTCGTGGGATGATTAAGGGTTTTGGTTTTCAGGAAGTTTTTGAGTGTTTGTGTGAACATTGTTATTTCCATTCGACTCTAGCTTGGAGTCTGGTTACTGGTAATATTTTTTTTCCGCTTTTAGCATGGTAATTGCTTGGCATATTTCCCCTCGCTCCTGGAAGGTGCTTGGAGTATTTTACCTTACTCTTAGAAGCTACGAACAGACAGACTCAGGGTTTTTACCCCTGTTCTCACAGGTAATAAAGAGAAAACCCTTATTGATTTTCCTCCTTTGAATTTTGATGGTCTTTACGGAAATGATTATGGAATGCTAATTTTATGTGTTGTATAATAGATATTACAGGGACAGAGCAACATTTTGTCTCTTACATAGCTATTTTGAGCGGCTTCCTTCTAGACTTCTTGGTAAGAAATGCTTTCCCGTCCAACTTTTATCTTTAATCTAGTTTTCCGTCATAGTTTTGATAATTTGTTAATAAAATTGCTTATTGATTATTTACCCTGTTTTTATTTCCATTACTAACCCAAAACTTATATGGCATGGTCGGTACCCTTGCTTGCACGAAAATGGATAACTAAACAAAATTATATGGCTGCGGTACTTCAGGTATGATTCCTCTACAATGTATTGAGTTAGGGTTTTACAAGAGGTCATCCTCCCAGCTCTTGCTCTATGTTCCCATTTAATATTCATTTGATTCAACTCCAAAAATAATATGTCAAAAATTATGACTAACAAAAAAGGCCTTAAAATAATTTCTCCATATGGTATATGGAACGTAGTGCTAATCTGGGAGTTAAAAAATACTAGCAAAAAAAAAGAGTTATTTATGAATCGTTTCAGGTGACAGGACGCTATTCAATTCCAAGCGTTTGCCTGCATTTGCCTTGAGATCTATTTGGAGGACCTGGATTAGACCCTCCCATTTTCCCGAAAGAGGTGGTGATGTAGATGCAGGTAGTCATATACTGGTGCTCAAAGCCTAGCCATATGGTGGGGAGATCGAATTTTTGGTTGGACAAGCAATGGGGACATGAATTTTTGCGAGCAGCTGTTGGGTCAATACAATTCCGCATTCTATTTTGGGATTTTGTAAATACAATTTCAGGTTTCTGCTGAGGGTTTCTTTATATTTTGGATTTATATTGTTTTTAGTTTCGTCTCTTGAGAATTCATTTCCTTAAGCCCAGTAAGGAGCCCGCTTGGGTGGAGCATTTTTCAAGTAGTCGCCCTTGAGCCTTTTTTGAATGAATTCCTTTAAATTAACCTTTGTGTTCACTTGGGATTTTATCAAGTAGAATTGACAGAGCCATAGGAAGAGGTACCACCCGCATAGGTAGCAACATAAGTAAAGGTAGATAGAGACCCTGCTTCCCTTCCATTTACATATAAAGAGCTAGACCGTACCGCCCATTTGTTAGAGATAAAGGCCGAGTATCTGCACTATCTTATCAGGATTCATCATAATATAAGAATTATGTTGTCTCTGAAGATCGAGGCAATCAATCTGGAATCACCACATCATCAATTCTGTCTCAAAGATGCATTCATTAATTGATTCACCACTGAAATTTACCTATTCATTCACCATTGGATCAACTTACCTAGTTCTTTATCCACACCTCTTGTACCCTTAGCTCATAGTAGTTAAAATATGTTGGACTTTAGGATACACATGCTCGATGGCTCGAGATTTAATTGGGATAGGTGGGGCAGGAAGTGGCTACTCTCCATTTGTTCCTTCCATGTTTTGGCAGGCAGTTTTTTTTTTTAAATTTTGTTTTTATTGGGCATGGACTTGCTCATAAATCTCTGAGAACTGATGGTCCTGGGTGGTCCCGTGGGAGGCTGTGATAGAGTGCTTGTTCTGCTTTCATATTCCTCCTCATTCTCCGTGGGAGGCTGTGATAGAGTGCTTGTTCTGCTTTCATATTCCTCCTCATTCTCCACCAGGCCCAATCTTTTTCCAGCTAAAATGTTATGTCAATAGACTTGAAACAAAGCTCTCCAACCAACTATAATAGATAAATTCACTCGTTAGGTAGGAAAATAAATAATTGGGATAGAAAAGAGTATACTGAGCCTTGTTTTCTTAAGATAAACACCCAGTATTGGTGGGGTTGTTTAATGGGAAATTCAGACGGGAACGCTAGCCAGTTATAAAGAGTGGAATAATTAATCATTCTGAAGTGAAATAATATAGAAATCCACTATAGTGTGATCAATCAATACGGTTCAATATGGCTCTGTGTTCTTTACGCTCAGAGTAATTATTTACTCAATATTGAAAGGCTTTAGGGATGGACAAAAGCTATATCGGCTAGTAGATCTCCATTCGTTAATTGATAGGGTTAAATTCGTGTTCCTGTAGTGTCCAACTCAACAGAATAATACTTCCGCTCAGTAGACCATTTTTTAACTTCTTACTATTAAAGCGTTAGGACCGAGTAACTCTCTTTTTTAGAGTTGTCTTCCCTTGTAGGCTTCCATTCGTTAATCTATGGGTAACATTAGTCATGGATTTGCAGCTCTTCATGGAGCCATACATGCTCAATTTCAGGATAACTATCATAATGTTTTGTGCCACTTTTTTCTCGTCTTCCAATCTGTGAAGGTTTGTGATTTTTCTGATTTAACTAAAGGCGTATGTCGATAATATATAAGATAGTGCCATAAAAAGAGTTTCCCAGGAGACTTAGCCCTATCCATTTTCAATCCTGAACAAAAATATAACTAACCGTCATGATTCCAGTTCTGAGTGGCATTAGTAACAAATTGTTTGAAAAAGTTTTTATAATCTTAATTTTTTTATTTATAATCTCACTCTTTTACTTTTTGTCTTCATTATTTAGCTAAAATGGTGACAACAAAGCCACTTTTCCCTGGTGATTCGGAAAGTGAATGCGAAAACTTGTCTAAGCAATAACTCATTAAAACACAAACACACAGCAAATTAAACTGATTTTCTTTTCTGATTGAAAGGTTGCTTGGAACCCCAACCGAAGAAATGTGGCCAGGGGTAAAAATTCTAAAAGACTGGCTTCAGTAGGGCATATCTATTCTGAATGGAAGCCGAAGAATCTAGCTTCAGTAGTTCCAAATTTGTTGATTAGCGGTGTCGATCTTCTCAGTGTACTTCTTTTTCTGTCAAGCACATGAGTTTTTTTTTTTCTTTCTATTTTTATTGCCCTTAAAGATTTAAAATATTTACAATGTTTAATATGGATTACAGAAAATATTGGAGTACAATCCAGGAGGGAGGATTTCAGCAAAGGAGGCCGTGGATCACCCTTACTTTGATGATCTAAACAAGTCTATTATGTTGCATTTGACATTGAAGAAGACTATCCATTTTACTTAACCAATTCCTTTTTAAAAGATTTGACTTTGGCAATAAAAGTAATTTTAGAAAGAACTCAAACTCAGATTCTTTCACATTGTGATAAAAGAAAAAAAGCGTAAAAACGACTAATACAGATTTTTTTTATATAAGTTTAGTTTAGTAAATATTAATGATTTAATGTTTTATGCTTTTAATTTTATACAGAGGCTTTAGTGCAGTATTTCTATTATGTTGCATTTGACATTGAAGAAGACAAATGATTCCAATCTATTTTACTTAATCAATTTCTTTTAAAAAAAATTGACTTTGGCAATAAGGCAATAATAGTCATTTTAGAAATAATTCAGACTCAGATCCTTTCACATTGTGCTAAACGAAAAAAATGGTAAAAAGTGTCTATAGTTGTACATTGTACTATTTACTTTGATCAACTATAACTTGTAAGTAATTTTAATGGTTTCCCTATGCAGAAAAACTAAGGTAAAACGACTAATACAGTTTTTTTTATATAAGTTTAGTTTAGTAAATAGTAATGATTTAATGTTTTATACTTTTAATTTTAATGGTTCCCATATGCAGAGAAGCTACGGTAAAACGAAATATTTATATAAATTTAGTAAGTATTAGTGAATTAATGTTTTATATTATTAATAATTTTATATATACAACTGATATTTAAATATATGTAAAATTTTCTGTTATTCAAGATTTGAATAAAAGTGAGGAGGCTCTTTTACCTTATCAGAATGAGTGAGAATTACTGTACATTTTGGAACGAAGTTGGAGAAAAGGTACAACATGGACAGCTGATCAACTCTTCCAACACAGTTTCATTCATGATCTCAGTGATGACCATAGAATTTGGGGTTAACTAAACTCATTTCCCTTAACTGGAGTGAGTTATTTGGTAAATTTAAATAATATGTATAGAGATAGAATTTGGGGTTAACTAAACTCATTTCCCTTAACTGGAGTGAGTTATTTGGTAAATTTAAATAATATGTATAGAGAGTGATGGTACACAAAGGATGTCTTGGAATGTCCTGTCAACCACCTTAATAAATCCTTTTCAACATACCTCAGCAGGTGTATTGATCTCCATTAAAATAAATAATTTTATTTTAATGGTAAACAACTTAATTATACTTTTAATTTTTTTTAATTAACATAATTTTAAATAAATTTTTTCAATTATATAAACTACCCAGTATCATAAACAAGTTATCTTATTTGGTAAATTTAAATAATATTTATAGTGAGTGATGGTACACAAAGGATGTCTTGGAATGTCGTGCCAACCACCTTAATAAATCCTTTTCAACATACCTCGGCAGGTGTATTGATCTCCATTAGAATAAATAATTTTATTTTAATGGTAAACAACTTAATTATACTTTTAATTTTTTTTAATTAACATAATTTTAAATAATTTATATATATATATATGGTGAAAAATATATAAATGACATATTATATATATATAAACAAGGATGCAAAAAAAAATATAAAACATATTATATATATGTGTGAGAGAGAGATTTATATTTTTTGTAAATCATTTATTATTTTATGGTGTAAAGCACCACTTGTTATTTTATGGTGCTTTGGACCATGTACAAGTTTCTGTATATTAAAAAAAAATTAAAAAAATTTGGTGCTTTACACCACAAAATCACAATCCACCTAGGATTCATTTTGGTGCTTTGCACCATACATCATGGAATGCCACATATTTATTTAACACCAAAATCAACTTTTTTAGAAACACCACTTTTCCACCCTAAATATTAGCACCACTTGTGTATCCCCACATTACCACCACTTTTGCACCACTATTTGAAAATTGAGGATTTCCCAAATCCTTTACAAATAGTGGTGCTAATGTGAAGCTAAAATGCTCTTTTTCTTGTAGTGCATTTTGATTGAATACTAAACGTCTATCCCAAGGCCATGAACTTCCATGAACTTAGAGAAAAGAGAAATTAATAATTTTTATAATAATTGATGCAAACGGGAATGCTAATGGTACCTTCGCACGAGGAAGAAGGAACTTCCACTTCTTACATTTACTCTTCGAATAAAACCCCAATGAGCTTGATGATTATGATGATCTAGGCAACCGCTAGATGGAAAGCTGGATCGAGCCATGTGTTCTCCTACCATGTCTCATGTAGATTGAGATGTCACAACAAAAGACTCGATGTGAGGACATGACATTATTATTATTATAAAAAATCTTAAATATATATTAATTTATAAAATTATTTTTAATTTAAATTAAAAAAAAATTATATATTTATTTTTAAAATAGTTATAGTAATCCTCAACATATATTTACTTTGAAAATGTTTTATATGAGATATCATATTCTTCTACTATTACAGATTCCTCATCTATAGCCCAATTAAAAATTACCACACATGTCTCAGTTGTCACCACGTTACTCGTATGTCTTTTGTTCGCATCATTCATTTGTCACCACGTTACTCATCTGTCTTTTGTGCTCATCTGTCTTTTGTGCAGGAATTCTCATCGACATAGAAACGTACTGTAGGAAGTAGGAACCCAAGTCGGTTAGAAAAGTGTACCTCAGTTCGGAGGAAGTGATGGAAATTACATGCAATGGATCCATGCGAAGTACAATGAATTCATTGAGAGAATTAATCTTGAAATTACACGCAATGGATCGCTGCGAAGTACATTTCCTTTCAATTTCTTGAGTGAATCAAATCCAAAAACCCATTTCCAGGTGATATTTGGCAGAGTTGAGTAGAGATAGTGTTTGCTCCAGTGTGTTACCTATCATTTCGAGGCCCTGCTCACATTGACCAACTTTGTTAATCAGGGTTTCAAAAATACAATCACTGAGACCAAATTTAGTGAGGCTGATGCAAATCATCCATTCACAACGATGTAGTTAAGATTCCGGTGAGGGTTTTTTAATCCGAAAATGGGTGATTGTTGGCAGACTTAAATAGAGATAGTGCTTGCTCTTGTAAGTTACCATCCATCATTCCTACCATTGCCATGCCCTGCCCACATTGATCTTCCTTGTTAATTAGGGTTTTAAAAATACAATCGCTGCGACGAAATTTTGCAAGGTCGAGGAAAAATGTGTTGCAGAGCACCCATTAACGATTTCATTGAAGTTTCGATGAGAGAATTTAATCCGGAAAATGTGTAGTAGAGCACCCATTAACATCCATCTGCAAAATGCAGTACGACGTTTCAAACACTCTACCCCCGCATATCTTCTAAAACAAAAGATAGCTTAAGCTTGTTCCAATGAATGGGCCTCCCAAAGAAGGAAACAAACAACTTTGGTCAATCTGGAGTCACAAAGTCACCATGGCATCGATCCAATCACCTATCAGAGCTCAGCACTACCTCCCTCCCATTTTTATGAGCTCTCATACTCCCATTTCAAGTTCTGCGACTTGAAAATTCAACTGGAAAATGGTTACCTAGGGTTTTGAACACTGGGGAATAAATCATGTCCCTCCTCTGGAAAATTTTACCTACTCTTCCTTGGTAATGTGGATTCCAATGAATAATTTAAGGTTTTTGGAAGTGCATAAAGGTGGAAGCAGGGTACGTTGGCGTTTGGCGTGGGCGGTTCAGTAGCTATGGATACAGGTATTGTTTAAACTTCTATAACGTAGACAATTTTTTATAAGAAACCCCTTGCAGTATTTGTAGTGCGTAATGTTCTCCTTCCTCGTGAAATTTTTTCCAAACAATCTCCTATTCAATTTCTCCTCACAAGTCTCAGTTTCCTAATTACCGCTTGCTTCTTTTCCCCCCCAATCATCTCCTCTTCTTGTAATTCCTCCAACTGAAACATATTAGTTCTTAACCCTCCATCATCGTATGCGCCCCCCTTGAAGATGATCCTCCATCATCTTCTTCTGCTTCATTTTCATCTATCCAACAAATAGATTTTGCAATTCACTTCGATGAAAATAGAAAGAGTCTAGATACTCAATTAAATCGAATGAAGAGCCTCTTACTCGAATGGTATCAAAAGAAATTAAATGAGGTGATATTTTAAAAATGGAAGAATTATTTATATCCTTATCATATTTAATATATGTCAAGATAAATCTTTATTCCAGATTTGATACGCCAATCGAGTTGGCGCGGCGTTCCATATTGAGAAGCTTATGATTTTTAAGCATGGAAGCACAAATTTGGCAAATGGAAGTCCGATTATGCTGAACATTAGGCAAAATATAAGTCACAAGCTTATTGTGTGTGACTTAATAAAGGAACATCGAAGTGAAATAATAAAGTCCTGGGGCATGTAACACTTTATGCTGCCTCTCAAGCTGGTGAACATGTTTGGGTTGGTTTTCTCAAACTTGCAGGAAAGTGCAAAGAGAGTATTCTTATGGAGAAAGAGATGTAAAGGGTGTTAAATTAAACCGAGAGAGAAGTTGAGGTACTTATTATTTTCTGCTAAACCGAATTAGTATTTACTATTGACAATTTTGGTCTCTTAGTACATGTTAAATTAGCACTGGAACTGAGCTTGATGCAGTAATATTTTTGACAATCTAATTGTAACTTACCTTTTGAAATGTTGGTTACAATAGGCCATGGATTATGATAATGTGGGGGCTGTATTGGGGATTTGTGGAAAAAATGTTGTTGAGAATGAGCACGTCAAGGTTAATTTTCCCTTTCGTAAGATTTTTAATTCATTTCGCTATTTTATACTGTGGTTAATTTCTATCTAATAGGTATTCATATTGAACATGACCGTTCCTCTTTTACTACAGATTGGAGCATTTCATACCCTTGAAATTGGTTTCCAACGACTCTTTGTATTGAGAAAGGAAAGTCCTATTTTATTTTGATGGCAATGCATTTTGATTGATTAAAATATTTTTGTGGGAGATTTTGATTTATCACTTAGTCACGCAAGGAATTTGTTAACATTCTTTTTGTGGTGATTGCATTATCCAAACTTATTTTAATCCAAGATTGGATAAGTAAAACAAATATTTATATAATTTTCATGACATTTTGATGTTTTTATCAAAATCATTATTATTTGGTTCATTAATTATTGTTATCCCAATTAATATAACAATATGTACAACTTGCATTTTACAAAAAAAATGATAAAAGCAACAAGTTACGGCTGTTTGGTCATGAAGAAGCATAAATCTTCTTTGAAGGAGGGCACAGCGAAAACACAACGGCCGAAAGGCCCAAAAAACCCTGTATTTCATTAAGCATAAAATATATTTATACATTGGAAGATTCTGGCAGCCTGAGAATAACGCATGGCTCTCTCGCCAGAAAACATGATGGAATTTTGTGATCCATTGAACAATTATGAACCCGAAATGATAAACTCGCATCAGATCCATGCATTATATCCTTGAGCCAACGCCTCGAGATACTCATTGATCTACCACAAATGATGGGAGGGAGCGCTATGCAAATCATCCAGACACGTAAAAACAAACATTTAATATTTCAAGTGGGAGTAATAAATTCCTGTCCATCAGGCTTGAATACACATCTGTCGGACAGATTCTCAATAAATGAGATAGGTTGGAAATTAATTCCAACACTCCCATTTAAACTTGTTAACACCTTTTCCATTTTTGTCGACTCCAAACCTTGAACCAGTTGTGCTTTGACTTCTTCATTTTCACTCTCTTTTTTTCTTTTTTTCTTTTCTTTTCTTTTCTCCTTTTCTTTTTTTTTTTTTTTTTTTTTTTTTTTTTTCCAGCTGTACTGTTTTCTTTGATTCTGCATATCTGCTATCTTCGGCATCCTTTGGCCTCATTCTTCCATTAGCGTCATCAAAGTCTTCAATGGTTTTCTTCCAGCTGTACTCAAAACTTTTAAGTTGTAACATATCCATCTTATATTGAACTGGCTGCTGCCATGAAATCAACTGATAATAGTGCCTGATCTGTTTAGGACTCCATCTTGCAAAGATTTCATTCTCAAATTGTTCTTCAATTTCTTTTTGCTAAAAATTATCCATAACACCTTAATTATCTGCACCTTCAGTGCTTCCAGAAACATTCATTTCAGCTTCAATTTCTTCAATTATTTTTTAAGCAATTAAACTCATATCATGTTTATTTACATTTTCTTCTTCCCCATTCAACAGTGTTTTTGTTGATTTCAACTTTATACCCATTTTAAACATTTCTTCAATCATATTTTCAAGAGTTTCATCATCTGTACATAATTCTTCATCAGCTTCTACAGATTCTGAAATTTTTACTTATGAATTGTCTTCATGTACTACCTCGGCTGCAATCCTAAATTTCACTTCATCAAAAACATCTATAGCATTACCATCTTCATTGCATTCTGCAGAAAGTGAACCTTCTTCACCATCGATCATATTAAAAATTAATTTCATTTCATTTTCAAGTGCAATCTTTTCAGCTTCACCCATAAATTCATCATCATAAATCGGCCCTTTTTCAATTTCAGGTTCAAAAAGTCTTGCAGCATGTAAAGGGCTGCTATTATCATCATTTTCAACATTTTTACCTTCAGAGTCTTTAGCTTCACTACATTCATCTGCAAAACTACATACACTGTCAGCAAAAACAACATTTGTGCTTTCTGGCACATTTTTCAATCCCATTTCAACCTTTGATTCATATATTGCATCATTTCCACAATCTGTAACTTCATATTTCTCTGGAAGATCTTGCATGAGCTGCTGCTCATTATCAACTTCAGACATAGTATCTTCATCCATAGGTATATCAACATAGTGGGTTTCACCAATCGATTGACCGACTTCAAATACTACTGCAGAATTTTCTATTGATTCTTCAATAGTTAGAACCTCAACTTGGTGTTGATTTATGTTGCTCCCCCTTACATCGAATTCTCTTCTCAAGTGTTCCCAGGCTTCTTTAGCACTGTTTGCATTAGCAATCATGGGTAAAATTCTCTCATTCAAGCCTTGTCGAATGAGGAACAGTGCTACATCATCATTTCTCATATTTTCCATGAGCTCAATCTTTTGACTTTGGGGCAAAACATCATAGGCTGCTTGGTTTGGGGGTTCCTTGAATCCATTTTCAACTACACTCAACACACCTTCAGCGCGAAACAGATTTTTCATTTTAATAACCCAAAATTCAAAATTCTTACCTGAGAAAACTGGAATTGGCAGCAGTTCATCATAGATTTCTTCAATCCTTGGCTTTGCTACAGCAGAACCATTACCATAAATTTTTGCAAAATAAATTGCTTCTGCCCTTCTATTCATTCTTCTAATCTGCTTAAGATGTCTTTGTTGACCCATAACACCTTTTCAATTGGATTCCTTGGATTTTCAAGCAAGTTTGCAATAAGCTTCAATTCTGGATAAAAAGGACTTTGTTTTGTATTTTTCAGCTGCTCCAACTTCTGGTACTCTTCCTGAAATACTGAGCTTCTGCTCAACTTCAGGCTACAACCTTCATCCGCGGCTTCACTCAACTCAATTAAGTGGAGTTCTGCAACAGTGCATAGGAGATACCATGGATCATTCAATCTTAACACTGCTCAACCATTAAACCATGGGAGCATCAACCAATGAGATCCACATTTGTGGATTTTAACCATTCCACAAGATTCTTCAGGCTATAGCCTTTAGAAATTTCATCCGCGGAAAATTAACTCTATTGGAGGAATTTTCTGCAACAGCACGCGGGATACACACAAGATCGCTCAACCACTAAACTATGGGAGCATTCAACAATCAATCTGCTCTACCATTAACCATGGGAGCAGTCGGCAGTAACACATCAGAATTATGAGGAATTCAGAACTAACGACTTCAACAACTCAGCTGCAACAACATGCCTATTCATTCTAGAGGGTCTTCTTCTTTCTCAAAAGAAAAAACGGCCTCCCATACTGCCACATTACAACTTGGGAAGTTTGGCTTTTTCTCATTAATAATTATTCTCCCCCTCAAATACATACAGTACTGGATTTTCACCAACACAAATGTTTGCTATACAATGGGTTTACCAATCAAATCCACTAACAATTATGAGAGTTCACACCAGCAACTGCTACTTCATTTCCATAACGGCGACACTTTCAACACATAAACAATATGACTCGTAGGTGTGGAGACAACACTACAAACCATGTCCAGCAACAGAAAAAGGATTCAAATGTGGACTCTTACAAGCTGTCAGGATCAACTGGCTCGAATACATAGATGCAAAATTAGACAAAGCAGCGCTACAACTCTTTCTTAAACCCAATAAATATGGTTTCCTTCACCAGGATACAGAGGATACAAGCCGCTATAGGATTCAACTACAAGTCAGAATGAACACGAAAGACACATGAATACATTCATTCCAAGACATTGGACAATCTACACTTCACATTCAACAAAAATCACAAAACCCACTAGCAACACAGCGGAGGTTTACATTTTATACAATGTGAGGGAGCGTAGCTCAACAATCATCGGCACAAACTAAGTGAAGGCTTCTTCAACAACCACAAAGGGTTTCCTTCATACACGTCTAGAGAAACTGCCTCACGTTGTAATTATGAACAGAAATGGTTCAACGCCCTCGGTAAAAGAAGATGACCAATGAAGAGGGTCTCTGCAAAGATGGCTGCATCTATCTATGACAACACCGACTAACCCAGCACCAGATGTTGGTCGCAAGGGATTTCTTCTTCTCAACAAAACCAAAAAAAATGTATGGGCTACGGCCCTCTCCTATTTTTTTGATCATCGACGGCCTCTTCAAGGCTTTTGCGTATTCAACCACATGAATGGCGACTCCTTTTTTTTTCCTCCAGTCGCACACAATCTTTTGAGAATGTATAAGGTTTAAAACTTCTCAATCCGCTGGAGCACTCACCCCAGGTGCAACTCTTAACTCATATGCTACACACAGCAAAACTTATGTTGCTTGGTCCTTCCTCTCACAATAGCCAACCGTCTTCACGTGAGTGTCTTCCCATTTTTCTCACAAAAAGAAAAAATTTCCTTCCTACACGCCACCACCTACTGCCTTACCTCAGATCATATTGCACTAGAACACTTCCTCCAAATGGAGAGGGGAGAGACCTCTTCGCTTGCATGCCATTCTCATTCCTATATATTGAGAGAGTAAATGGTAGGCTTATATGGTGAAGACAGGAAGTACCCACCACATGAAAGACTTGTCTATGAACTTTATCCAAGTAGTAACCAGACTTAGACGGCTCAACCAAGAGCAAAGAGCACAAAACAATAGTGGCGAGAGGTCTCTCAAATGACGGCTCTTTCATTCATAGAACCCAGGCAATATTTGCATCCCATAAATCGAATGTCCACCATGGTTACCCTCTGCAGCTTTCTTTCCCTTTTGTAGAATACAGCACCAATTTCTTTTATGAGTACACCAGGGTCTCTAGGGTTGTTTCTGACATTTACAATCTAGCCTAGTCTGCGTTCTACCCAGGCTACAAAATCAACACCCAACATCACCATTTAGTGGTATCCAACAACACTAGTCCACCCAATAAATCAACTATAGGCAGAGCAAAGCTACAACACGTACACTCTTTGTTTTCGCACTACAGGCCAGGAGACTTGCAGAGATAGAACGGAGCTGAAAGTTTCTGAGCTTTGAAAGGCAGTTGGTGTACCCTCATAAAGGAAAAAGCGAGTGATGCATTCTATGCAGACGCGACAAAGGAAAAAGTGGGAACTGGAGAGGGTGAAGAGCAAGTCTTCTCTAATACCAATTGAAGGAGGGCATAGTGAAAACACAACGGCCTAAAGGCCCAAAAAAACCTGTATTTCATTAGGCATAAATATATTTATACATTGGAAGATTCCGGCAGCCTGAGAATAACGCATGGCTATCTCGCCGGAAAACATGATGGACTTTTGTTATCCATTGAACAATTATGAACCCGAAATGATAAACTTGCATCAGATCCTTGAGCCAATGCCTCGAGATACTCATTGATGTACCACAAAACGATGGGAGGGAGTGCTATGCAAATCATCCAGACACGTAAAAATAAACATTTAATATTTCAGGTGGGAGTAATAACTTCGTGTCCATCAGGCTTGAATACACATCTGCCGGACAGATTCCCAGTAAATGAGATAGGTTGGAAATTAATTCCAACATTCTTGAAACTTACAGTACCAAAAACCCTTGAATGGCATTATGATTAAACATGCACAATCCCCATCAACATCAAGCATAAATAACAAAAACCATTGACACAAGGTTGACTACTAGAAAACCATTAAAACTGTTAATTTCTATGTTAGGGATTACATTAGCAATAAGCATAATCATTGTCAAATCTAAAATTTCATGTTACAAATCTTATAGAAAACTAAGGGGCATTTTAGGTTATAAATTTGGTAGAAAATGAAGTGTCACTTATAGTTTGTATATAGTTTCTCCACACTTTTAAAGGAATTCATCCAAAATCTCCAAAATTATATAAACAACTTACACTTATATAAATTTAAATGATTTATTAATAAAATTGTAAATTGAAAATTCTTTTGGATGAAAAATATAGTACCCCATCACATAAATAACATTACATAACATGTTAACAGTATTGGTCTCCCGACATATTTTTGTTTATGGGTTTTTCTATTTTTCCCAAAGTTTTGAAATAATTATGGTTTAGTTGATATGGTGTGGGCTAAGGTATTTAAGGTAGCATAGGGAAGCTTGAGACAACTGTGGATTGCACGAAGCTCATCCTGGTGAACAGGAATAGGAGCGAAAAAGCATACCTGACAGAAAATGGAAGTGGGACTGGACGAACTGATGGAGACTTGAGAAGAGCGGAAAATCTTAGATAACAGAAAATGGAAGTGAGACTTAGCCTTCACACATGATCAACAAATGCACGCTTGAGGCCAGGCCGAAATTGCTCAACAAAAGTACCAAAACTATCTTCAAAAAAGCTTGTATACAGTAAAATTGTTTCACATGGTTAAATTTTCTATTTTTTTTCAAGAATTTGAAACGCTTTTGAATGTTTCATGTGCACAGTACGGGGTTTTGGCCTCTGTTACGTCAGCGAAGTTGCTCTACAGGCTGCCCCTCTTTTGTCCATGTGCAGAGGCTTACTGGGAGGAACAAATAAGACCAAAACTCATCATAGATGGGATGGACGTAGTGGTCAAATTTGAAGGGCTGGTCTTAATTTTTTTTGGAAGGGCATGTAAACATCCAACTCTTCAATGATGAAAAGTTATAAAAATAATTACACTTCAATGGAAAAATGCAAATTAAATAATTTTTTTTGTAAATAAAAGTGTTTTTCTAAATTTTATAATTTTAAAAAGCAACTACATCAAAATATTGTAAAATTTTAAAAAGCAACTACATCAAAATATTGTAAAATTTTAAAAAGCAACTACATCAAAATATTGTAAAATTTCAAAATGTTTCAAAATATTGTAATATTGTAGCATGTTTGATGAAACATTTTAAGATATCTACCTTAATGGTGAGAACTAGTTAGAAGTTATGTTGTACATTTTCATAGGAACAAATTTGTTAAACTTTTGAAGTGTTTAATGTTTATAACCATGAAAACTATCATAAAATATTGGACTACCTTTCTATAATATTT
Organism: Larix kaempferi; assembly: GCA_027924585.1. Classification (NCBI taxonomy): domain Eukaryota; kingdom Viridiplantae; phylum Streptophyta; class Pinopsida; order Pinales; family Pinaceae; genus Larix; species Larix kaempferi. Next base: position 823,569 of record BSBM01001440.1, read on the forward strand.
GAATGGATTTTGTGTTGTTACTTTATCAAATTTATTGAAGTCTTATCAAAACATCTTTTACCAAAGAAAAACATGCTTTACTAAATCTAAATTTATAAGAATATCTTTTACCAAATCTGTATGAATACTTAGATATATCTAAAGAATATCCGTATGAGCCTCTATATTCATATTGGATATGGTAATGGTTAATAAATGGCTTATTTTCCCTGGTGAAAGCCTTTACAAGGAGCAGATGAATAATGAAAAAGAAAAACCAAGAAACTACATGGCTCAATGTTTTAAGGTGCAAACTATGGGGCCTACCTTATTTTATTATCTTGGATATGCGGTGAAGGCTACTCAGGTATGTGGGAAGTTGTGGCCTTATTATCCTCTCAGCCAGTGATGTGTAACATCTCTCTCGGTAAGTATGGAAACCAAGGTTCTTCTATTTATTCTGGTGAGACTGTGGGAAACGAACATGCCATTAAAGGACACATAAAATCAAAACATAGAAGCAATGCATGACATTGGTTCACAAACTGACTATAAGCCATCGATTCAAAAACTGCCTGCACGAAGCCATTTATTCACTGCATGCGCATAGCTGCCATGGTTCACAACACTCTGGTCCGAGCAAAGTCGAGCATTAACAAATCTACCGAAGTCCTACCTGTGCAAATGAAACTACTCGATTCGAAATAGACTTATATGTGTTATCACCAAAGTGAGAGCAAGAGCCAAGGAAAGGTTAGTTAAAGAGGTCGAAATTGTATTTATTACAAGCATACAAAGCTAGAGACAAGATCCAGTTAGCAAAGCAAAAGATTGATTTATAACAATCCACCAAATCACAGAACAAAATTCCTATAAAAGCTAAACATCACTATTTGAAATATTGCCAATATTACTGGAAACATGAAGTTGAAGCCTCAACCATAACCATTTCATATTAAATATGGTTGAGGTAAAAATACAGTAAAATATTCTTTAGAGAAATACCTGAAGCAAGCAACTGAAATTTGAAAGTTGAAGCAACAACCCGCACCAAGGTAGAAGCAGGATTGCAAATTGATTTGAAAGTTGAAGCAACAACTAGCGCCAAGATAGAAACAGGTTCCTGAATTGATCTGGGCTTCTGGAGACTCGGGTCTCGACATTGAATCTTCAAAGAAAATGTAAGAGAGCAGATTTTCAAAATAGTATCTATGAATAGTAAATCCTGTAAATTTTAGAGGTGGGCGCAATAGGGGAAATTAAAATTAATTAACACAAGGCTCTATGGAAGGTGATGAGCCCAATGACGACGTGAATGTCCCATCAGATCTGCGGACTCGTAGAGTTAGTCAGGTTGCAGCTGACATTTATTGAATATCATTTATGATCTTTGATGTTTGGATCAAGACTCCTTTCACAGAGTAGGTCCGAGCCACCCATAAGTCAACCAAAGTCTTTAAATCATGACATATTTCATTTTATGCCCGGTTTGTTGGTTCTTATAGGGTTGGAATGTCATTTGGATGCCCGGTTTCTTGGTTCCTATCAGGTTTGGAATGTCATTTCGACGGTGACATGTAAGCATATTCATATATTTTTCGTATATTTGTTGAATATTTCGGAGTCAAGTTAGTAGGCTGCACACCTACCCCTATTTCTCTGCGATTGCCGGATAACTTTCCTGCCAAGTTAGTCCTGCGCGCACCTATTTCGTTCTCTTCTATGTTTTCTCTGCAATTGCCAGGCAACTTCCCAATATGAACAGGCACGAATTGCATCGAAGGACGATTAAATTCTGAATTTGCTTGAGAGTATAGTCTATAGATGCAAGTTGCAATTTGATATGTTTTTTTTATATTGAAATTTGTCAAGTGACTATTTTTTGGTCTGCACTCTACAAAAAAATATGGAACGATTGTTTCAATGCTATTCTTGTAACCAGAAATAGATGATGATATGGATGGGCAATCGAAAGTGTTTCCATTCATTTGAAAGGTTCATGTTCAGTTAGACCTTCTCACTGGACAGGAAAATTTAAAATTTAAAATTTTTTTTGACGGGTGATTTTTTACTAACACTTCTGAGACAGGCTAAAAAGCTTTGGAAGGGCTGAGATGGGTGCAAATTTGACCGCTAGATGGACGAACTAACAGAGACTTAACGAGGTTACTGTAGAGTAGTTACAGATCATGCTAAGCAGGTACTGGTGTGGTAATGAGCTACGTATTCATTGTATGCCTGGGTCTAACGAGATGGAGTTAATGAAGTAGTAATAATGTCAACAATAGTTAATGAAGTAAGCTGAACTGTCACAAAATTAAGTATGGCAGAAGGGAGTACCGTAATAGCATTAAATGCATTGTTATCACGTGCTTATTGCTTATTGTTTGGTGTGGTAATGAGCTATGTATTCGTTGTAATGAAGTAGTAATAATTTCAACAACACCACTTTACGGATAATCAGGTAAGGTGAACTGTCACAAAAGTAAGTATCGCAGATGAAAGTACCATAGTAGCATTAAATGCATTGTTATCATTTGCTTATTGCTTATTGTTTGGTGTTTCTATGTCCCTGACATATATGAATCGGGAAGATGGATTAATCTTCCCCTATAAATTTTTATTTTTTTATTTTTTATTTGGTTAAAGTCAGACTATAGTTTAAAAAACATTTATTTATTTGAAATTTTAAAAATTATATTTAACTGCTATTTCATTGGTGGTGTACAAGGTAACATCGTCTTGGGGCTCTGTGCCCCAGGACCCGGTGGCGTTGTTGTGTCATCTTCCCTGGTGGGTGCGGTATGGTGTTTGCAGAAGTTTTAATGCTTGGGTATGGTGTTTGTAGAAGTTTTAATGCAATCAAATAATGGCTGATGTCTCCTTGACTTTGGTGTGAGGCGCCTCGACCTTACCTTGGTGTGTGACAGGCATCCGTGAGCTATTACCATTTTTCTGTACAGGCCATCTGTCGTGGAGAAGGTGCATCTCGCTGAACTATTGTCGTCTTTTCTGCACAGGATGTGGTGGATAAGGTGTCATCTCTGGTCCGGATGCGTGTGATCGTCTGTCGTGGAGAAGGTGCACAAGCCGTTTGTCATGGAGAAGGTGCATCTCGCTGAACTATTGTCATCTTTTCTGCACAAGATGTGGTGGATAAGGTGTCATCTCTAGTCCGGATGGCGTGTGAGAAGGAAAAAATTGGAAGTATTCATTAAAGAGGAGGAAGACTAGCAGAGTAATGCTCCAAAAGCATAGATACTCCAGTGAGATCGGCACAGGGTGGAAGCTCTCACCTGTGAGGGAAAATTTTAGAGCAGAGAAGGAAGAAAGTAGGCAGGAATTTTAGAGTACGAGAAGAGGTTGAAATTTGCATCGGTGGAGAAATTCAGACTTCTTTCTATCCAGATAGCGGTTTTGGAGAGGTTTTCTATGAAAATAGTGCCTGCGGAGGAGGAATTTGGAATTCTTTCTATCCAAATGGTTGTTTCAAAAAGGCTTTCAGTGGAGGAATTTGGAGTTCTTTTTGTGCAAATGGCATTTTTAGAGATGCTTTTGTGAAAATAACGGCCGTTGAGTAGGAATTTGGAGTCCTCTCTGTCCAAATGGTTGTTTCGGAGAGTCTTTTTTTGTAAACATAGCTGTCGCGGAGGAGGAATTTAGACTTCTTTCGGCAAAACAACGGTAGATTGTTTTTTGTAAAGGGCTAATTTTGGGGGAAGAAGTGTTGAATTGTGGTTCTTTTGTACAACAAGTGAATTTGCGGTAAATAATCAGCGGAGTTCGGCTGAATTCCATGCACCGTGGACAAATTAGTTCAATGAAAGGTGTTTTGCTTAAAGCTTGAGGAAGGAAGTTTTGTATGCAATATGCAATAAGCTTAGACGATGCATGTTTTCCAATAAAATTAGAGTATCTGGAGAAAATCAACCGTGGATACCCTAAGAAATCAGCAGTTGTAGGCTGGAGATGACGGTTGTCCAGAGAAATCAACAGTTGTAGAGGCCCGTTAAAGTTTTGGAGACTAACATATAGTGCTGATGTCTAAAACAAAGCCATTCCCCCTTTCCCCTTACGTGAAAGTGATCCCCACTCACAGGTATGTAACTGTTCTACCTTATGCACAAATGTTTTTTTCAAATTTTAATTTCTTAAAGGTATATTTTAATGTCCGCCCAGACCAAGGGATCGTACCAGACTGTAATAGCAGTACGATCTATGATTTAATATCTCTGTGACTATTCAATAGTAACCCTGGGAAGTGAAGTGTTGAAATGAAAGGAATATGGAAGCACTGCAAAGGTAGAGAGGAAGCTAAACAGTAAGAAGTTGGTTTATAATAATAGATTAAATTAAAGAAGTGTCTTAGGTGAAGAATTTAGAGATTTGTTGGAAAATGCAACTGGATTTAGCTATTTACGGGAAATAAAAGCCCAGGTGATTGAGGAAAGATTTTGGTGGACAAATGGAATTGCTTCATTGCTTCAATGAATGAATCTCATCAAATTCCTTTTATGGTCAAGTGTTTTTTCAAGTATAAACGCTTATGAATCTCATCTATCAAGTAATTTTTATGGTGATCTGTTTTTTTATAAACGCTACGAAATATAAAGGCCTTACAGTCAACCCTTCATGGCGCAGATTTGGATGCATAAAGTTTACTATTTTGAATTTTATTCATAAGCAAAGATTCAACTTAATTGCGGAGTTATAAACATAAATTTAAGAGCATAGATGTTACACTCATATTTTAACAAAGATAGTCCAAGAAATTGGCTGTGTGCGAGCAATTTAACCGTAGGCATCCACTGCATTTTTAATATTGCACCTATGCATGCATTTGCATTGTTTTGGGTCTATTTAGGAAGCCATTTCTTTTTTTTATGTAATGGTTCAATGGTAACTTGCGCAGAATTTGAATGGGTCATTAGTGGCTACCCATCTGATTGCTAGGAGTGGATGAGAGGGAACACCACAAGTGCATGAGCATGCTTGAATGCTGGGGGAACATTCAAAAGTGCCAAAATGCATATTTCGATCATAATACAGAACAAGTTGAAGAATCAACAAATAAAGTAGTTGAATTCTGCAACCAAAAATGGCGGTGGCAGCTTCAATTTGTTGACAATGATAGACAAAAACTGAGATATAATTTATAAAGGTGGGTAGATTCTACAGAGATCAGAGAATTAAAGAATTAAAATCTTATGTTTGGATGTTAAAATCTAGAGTATGTTCTCAAATATTATGCTAGCTCCAATGTAGGAAACAAGAACCTTGATAGTCACTATCCTGATTGAGTTGGATGCATCCTTTTCCCTGTAAAAACTAACCATAGTATCGACTACCTTTAAATTCCCTGGTTGACATGGATGCATTATTTTCACTGTTAAAGCTAACCATTGAGTGCAAGCACGTTTCTATAGCTAAGTTTCTTGCTACAACGAAAAAAAATTCATGTTGCCCAGAGGAATTTGCCCAAATTCCAATCTCCTCTTCAACCTCAGATATCCCACAGAACTTTGCATCATGCAAATAACCAGGTCATTAGGGTCATTTGGAAGATAGTGAGTTTGTTATTCTGCCATACTAGTGGGGAGGCATTGAATTCAAAGGAAGGGTTGGTCTAGGATTCATAAACGCTTGTTTTAGAACCAATTGAATTAGTATGAATCAACTCTTAGCGATGCAATTAACGAACCTTAAATGGCTCTTTTCATTCTCGTTTGGGGGTAATGAACAGTCATACTAGATTAGGGATCTACGGCAACTATGTGGATGTGGAATTAATGCCTAATTCCATTTAAACGAGCTAACAAAATGCATTGCCACATCAACATAATCTATTAACATACCTAAGAAAACAGTATACGACGCATATATTGATCTAACCTTTGCTCAAGCTCCTGAATTTTCTTTTCATATGATGAGCGTTGTATCTTCTTGGACTTCAAACTATTATGGAGATGTTTTGCATAGTCATAACTAAAATTCTCAGCAGCTAATCGATGTCTCTATCTCTAGTTCTAATACAAATAAGAAGTTGTACCAAACATGTGGGTCGCGCTTCCAGCATAGTACTGCCTATGCGGAGTCAAATGAAATTGTCTTTGGGAATCCTTCTTTATTCTAACTACCCTGTCTTCACATTCTTTGAGCCTGCATGTATCGGGAACAACTTAGATCTCCCTCCTCTCCTCTATTTTCACATTCTTTAGCCTGTATGTATACCCAACGGCTTTGATCTGGCTATGGCATAGAATGTACCCTGAATTATTCTTTAGCTGAAATATAAAAACACATTCAATGTATATTCACACCATCTCAAAAGAAAAATGAAAACAAAAACATGAAATGAATATCAGGTAGGACATAGGCACGCACAGATGATTTCACTCATTGTCATGGGGAATTAACGATGGTAGCTTCACGCAAGCAAATGCAGAGCATGCACAAAAGCATTTCCAGTTGTAATGCATGCAAACACATTACAATATTCAAAATGGAGAGCTCAAAATCTGTATATGAGACGTCTTCGTGGTCATATTCAACATGTGAGTGTCATTATTATTCATGTTGGTTGTTTTCAAGCGGATTAATCTTCATGTTGGTTGTATAAAATATTGAATGGGTCATTGTTATTCATGTTGGTTGTTTAATATCGAATGCATCATTGTTATTCATGTTGGTTGTTTCAATGTGGACTAAGGTCCTATGATGCTATTAAGTTGGTTCTATGTAGTTTATAAGACATGAATTCAAACACATGCTATAGATTACACAAAATATACAGTAATCAATTAATTTTATGTATGACACATGTAAGCTGGAATAATAATTCAAAAGAGTTATGTTTTATACTTGGTCATGCTCATGCACATATTTAGCGATGTTTATTTATGACCTTTGGAGGTTGGAAGGCCAAGATCAAATTGGTATGTATTCATTTTTAATTTATATCTATTTCTTTTTTATATTAAATATGTATGTATTTCTTTTTTATTCATGTATGTATTTCTTTTATATATATTTTAGTTTGTATATATATTTCTATATTAAAATTAATTACAACATTATAATTAATATTTTGATTGAAAAATATCTAATAATAAGTTTATAGTTCATAAAAATTAATTGAAATAAACTATCTCTCATTCTTATTAACTGAAATAAAATTATCATAATTAGTATTGAGTGAACTAATTAGGAAATGCAAAAAAGCTAAAATTGTACTAGTGGACTAATTAGAAAATGCAAAAAATTGTAATTGAGCTTACTAAGAAAACTTGTAATTGAGTTAATCATGGAAACCGGACTTGAGAGCATGAAACGACATCCCTTCTCTGGCAAGGGCAAGTGGCAATGTCAGGGACATTGCCACGAAAAGTGGCTCTTGTTTGATATTTAGTATCTGTTATTTTATTTATCACTTTTCATAGCATTAAAGTAAGTATGGTAAAAAGAAAAATGGCAACAGCACTAATGCATTGTTATCAGATGATTATTGTTTGGTATCATTTCATATCATAAGACTTTCTTTTTTCAGAACGAAAATGTTTCTATATTTATATTGGAATATATATGAAGTTTACAATTAGAGAATGCGATAGGAAAAGACCAGATATAGCAGCCGAACCAAAGAGCTAGGCAGCATTGGGAAGCCAAAAAAAACAGGTGGGTCATAGATAGCAAAGGCGGCAAGAAAACTAAACCTCACGCAGGAGGCCAAAAGAACCAAAACCTCTATAAGCTAGAGGATGATCCAGTGCAGAAACCTAAGAGGACCAGCCTAAAAAGCCACCATGCTTCAAAAGAGCAGCAGATAATACGAATAAATACAAAGATATATAATTTGCATAAGAAAGTATAAATGCCGAATACAAAAAGTAAAGAAGATTAGTATATGGCTAGATTGCCAGAGGAGTGAAGCCTGTCATCCATGATCCAACCATTCTTCAAAATGAATAAAACCTTCCACAGCTGAAAAACTCGATGGCAACAACACTAAATATAATGTTATCTGATTATTGTTTGGTGTCTTTTTCATACCATAGTATTATCTCATTTATCACTCTTTATAGTAGTAAAAGTAATTATGGCAAAGAGAAAAATGACAGCAGCAAATATGCCCTGTTATCTGATGATTATTGTTTGGTGTCTTTTCATAGCCTAGTATTATCTCATTTATCACTTTTCATATCATTAAAATGAAGAATGGCGAAAAAAATATGGCAGCATCACTAAATACACTATTTTAGGATGCTTATTATTTAATGTCTTTCGATATCATAGTATTATCTCATCTATCACTCTTCATACCATTGAAAAGAATTAAAGCAGAAATGAAAAGGAAGTAAAACAGAAAAAAATATGGCAGAAGCAATAAAAACAATATTCTCGCGTACTTATTGTTTGGTGTCTTTTGATACCATAGTATTATCTCATCATTCACTCTTCATAGCATTAAACTAGTCTAAAAGATTAAACCAGCCTCAACAATAAAATAGAAAAAGTTAAATTAACATTAACAATAAAGCAGAAATGAAATAATTTTATTATTTTTGTAAAAAAAAGACCATCAAAATAAAAACAATAATAATACAACAGAAACGTATAAAAAGAGTGCTCTATCCTGCCACATGGGTCATTTATTTATTTACTCAGAAGAGAGAGAGGCCATATATTTATTTACTTATGAGAGAGAGGCCTGTTTCTAGAACGAAGCACCCTTTTGACTAGTGAGGAATAAGAAACGTGGTGTTTAATTTGAGACAGCATTCATTCCGGTAGTGGATACCGAGGTAGCAATTACATAACCGCGAGCCAATCTGAACTTGCCCGTTCCTCCGACCACGGCATACTCACGCTGCGGCTGATCGAACCTGTCCGTTCCCTGGATCTCCAGAGTGCTGCCGCTGTACTTGAGATTCTGAAACATGAGCAAGAAAACCATAAGACACCATATTGCAAATATCCTCGCAGCAGCACTGCTCAAGGAGATTCTTATTGTTTGCTGTGTTTTTTGACACCACAGTATTATGTCATTTATTACCATTCATAACATTAAACCATCCTCCACGGCAGAGGATGAAGGAAATAATTTATTTTGCCAAGAAAAGTGAAAAACGAATAAACATCGGGAACAAGGGTGGAACTTAGTCCATTAAATTTATCACCAGTTTTAGACTGATAACAATAGACACTACGGAGGGAATTAAAATCTATTTTAGAAGTTGGGCAAGAAATTAACAATAATAATTTACTATTTAGGTCTTATTCTAATTAGAGTGCTCTGCCCGGGTAGGACAAGGAACTTAGTTACTTCTGAGATGCTTGCTTCTACAAACAAAGCACCCTTTTGACTACTCAGGAATAAGAAGGGTGGTGTTTAATTTGAGAACAGCATTCATTCCGGAAGTGGATTCCGTGGTAGCAATTACATAACCGCGAGCCAATCTGAGCTTGCCCGTTCCTCCGACCACGACATACTCACGCTGCGGCTGATCGAACCTGTCCGTTCCCTGGATCTCCAGAGTGCTGCCGCTGTACTTGAGATTCTGAAAGATCAGCGTGAAAACCATGAAGTAATCAAGCTCAGTAACAGGGTTTGTATTCACGTACGTTCCTTGCGCTCGACCCACAATGTCGTCGGAGGCAGGATTTGAATTCTCGTATGGACGACAGGTGACGATGTCGCTGATAACCACGAGGGTTCCAAACTTGCCCGCGCTTGAAGAAGTGCCATTAAATCCCGCAACTGGGAAGGCCGTCACGTTCCTTCCCATTAAATGGTCGTGCATATAGAATACCATATTCATCTCACTTTCTCTGGCAGCAGCCTGCAGGGAGACGGAGACCGTGAAAATGATGGCCATTGCCGGAATCAAAAGCCGAGAACCCATCGAACGGTAATGGAAGTTGATAAGTACTGTGTGTATTTCTGTGAGAAACTACTGCGGCGCTCATGAATAAATAGCTTCTACGAGCCGTAAACGACAAAACATCTAGATTCTAATTCCAGTTGGCTTTGGCATGTACTCACGAGTCACAAGATGCTGCTCTTTTGTTTGCATACGAAGTAACACCACAGTCAGGCTTTGGCATTTACTCACGAGTACAAGATGCTGCTCTTTTGTTTGCATACGAAGTAACACCACAGTCAATTCAATTGGTTTTTGCATTTAATATTAATTTACTTCTTAGATGTTTTTATTTAATATTAATTTACTTCTTAGATGTTTTTATTTAATATTAATTTACTTCTTTCACATTTTTATATGATATTAATTTACTTCTTAGATGTTATTTTCTATTAGTTCGAGTCACAACTCAAATGCTGCTCTTTTGTTTGCATACTAAGTGACATCCGTATTTTTCGGACAGTCAACGCAATTAGTTTTTGCATTTAATATTAATTTACTTCTTAGATGTTATTTTCTATTAGTTCATGTTTGGAATATAGGAAAAAACCTAATGCTAATATACACATTTCTTTATAGAACATGGACAATAAATAAACATAAGCATATGTTTGTCTTTGTCTTTTATTTTTATTGAAATAATTTTTAATTAATACAATATATTTAATTTACTTTTTATCATTACTTTTTTTTTAAGTGGAGAAATGGTCAAAATTACATAGTCAATACAAAGGGGCTCAACTAGAGCATCATATGACTTACAAGAATTGAAGCTTGGCTAGGAGGGTAACAATCATTCCTCCCAACAACACAAGCTACATGTAAGATATGAGAAGCATGGCTCAACTCCAAGTTTGTTATTATTCATTCTCCACTAGAATTAATGGAATCCCATATCATATTGTTCTTCAACGATGATCCTTCATCCTTCATCTGTACTTGTGGAGGCCCATGAGAATTTCTTTTTTAAGTACTTCTATCCCTTCTCTTTTCACACCAGTAGATGTAGGTGTTTGGACATCAACACTGGCCTTGGACAAAGATGTTGCTAGTCCCGGAAAACAATGGAAAAATGACTACACATTCATAAATATTTCATCTAAAACTACAAAAAGGAGTCTTAAAAATTATTCTAACTTTCTAAGATGATACATGATACAAATAAGATTTTAAGCTAATTATAAGATTTAAATTTAGAAAAAATATTAAAGAAATACGTATAAATAAATCAAAATAGAAACTAGTTAACCATTATGTTAATAAAACATTGTACAACAAAAAGGAGATGCGAATGCTCTACATTGGAATTATATTTTTTTGAAATTATTTGCATCATATGCTAAGAGAGATCCATATCCACCACCAAAATCTATAAATTTGAGTTTTATATAGATCTATGCTGGTGCTCATCTCAATGGCTAAGCTTACTTGAATAAAAAAATTACATGTCTATATACAAATCTAAGCTTAATTGAATTTAAAATTTATGTAGATATATACAAATCTATTCACCTTTGAACATAACATAGCTAACAAGGAGGATGAAGCAAAGATAAACAGAGGATCTTTAGACATTGTTGCGAATGGAAAATTACAAAGGGAGTATGTGCCTGCTTAGATATGAGTGACGTAAGAATTATGAGCTCAAGTACCCAATAGATAAATGTGAGAAATAAAATCGATAGCACCCAACAAATATAGAAAAATAAAATTAATAGTTGGGAGGTCACACTTATATGAATGGAATTTAAAAAATAAAATCGATAGCATCTAACAAATAGAGAAAAATAAAATTAATAGTTGGGAGGACTCACTTATATCAATGGAATTAACGGTTGGAGTTGGGCTTGCGTAGTTTTTGTTGTTGGGGTTTTATGCTTCTGTCTTTCTCAAGCTTTGTGGTTATGAACCAGTAGAAAAAAAGCAAGATGGAACAAAATTATTGGAAAAGAAAAAAATGGAAAGTTCCCTCCTTAGCCTATGCATCACTTTTACTTAGAAATATGGAACAAAATTATGCAAAAAACAAAAAAATGGAGACTTCCCTCCTTAACTTCATGCATACTAGAACTTTAGTTGTACTTTTCACATTTAGAAACATTAAAACATACTTGCATGGAATTAATATAAATAGGATAAAACAATAATCTCTACCCACAGATGAATAATAAAGTATTCAAATCCATACAAAATTAACCTATTCCAATCCAATTTACTACAATATTAGTAATTTCTATCTCCCTCAGCTTGCTGAGTAAAAGGCCCTGCAAAACAAAATAGTTTCATACTCATTAATGAAGCATGTTAATAGCCATTGGGAAGTGGTTACATGTCAACATCCTCAATACTTCCCGTTAATATTTATACTTACTTCAGAAAAATATTTGAGGCGATAATACAATAATGTATATCTCACTAACAACAATATTCATGCGCAGGTTCACCCACATCATTAAAAAATGACATCCTATATAGTGTTAAGGATGCTAGATTTATGGGAGCATGTGACTTTGATTTGATATTAGTAAAATCCAACAATCCATCCATGATGATAATTTTATAGATTCAAATGTGATTGAGCCGACAATTTTGTCATCCACACTCCATTTGAAGTCCAACCAAGTAGAAATTAAAATGATTATTTTTAACTATAATTTCGTCAATATGAATTGATTAGCATAATACTATAGTTTACAATTATTGAGATGGTGCATTTAGGGAATAAAGATTTTTACTTCAATCAAGAACAAATTTATGAAAAAAAAATCCAACAATTAGGACATTTGTGTATCCCTTGTTTGACGGCATGGAATGCTTCAATAATTGTACATGATCACACACCTCTCACTGTTAATTTTTGAGCATTAATTCAATATACTCTAGGATCTTTACTGAGATAACAACATGTACAGTATATCGATGCATATCAATCATAGCAAGCATATCAATCATCACAACATGCAAACATAAGAGACAGTAGACACACAGAGTTTCCGTGGGGAAAACCCTAAGGTGAAAAACCCCACAAATTCCTCAGAGATAGATAGAATAATGATACAACCAAAGTACAACCCAAGTACACAGATATAGTCTCCTCCTAGCATCTGATCCTCCTCCTCACATGTGCGCCACTTTCTGAGTGATGTAGAGTGAGATATGAAGTGATCAAAATAGAGATCCGGAGATCTTTATTTATACTTGTCCTAACTGCCCAATAAACTTATGGGGTCGACTTGTCTAGCTTAGTACAATAACCCATGGTTAACTTAATTAGGGTAGACCCCACACATGGTGGTCTAATAACCCATTGGCAAGTTACGACACTTGTGACACTTGTCAATACAAATGACGACACTTCCTTATAGAGGAATAACACATCTCTATAGGAGTACAATATACATAGATGAAATACATTTTGAAGTTACATATACATCAACACTCCCTCTTAACTAGGAAGGTATTTCTTGACACAGATCTGCTAGCACAAGTCTTCTTCTCTAGATCATCATTAGCGAATCATCGTCATCGTCACTACTGCTGCTATCTCAGTCAATCTCTGAATTTACTAGTCATAGGAAGTTCTATAGAGCTAGTCCTTTTTCATACTGGGTGTAGGCCCACCACTTGCAGGTCTTCATCATCACTGGCCATACTGTGGAATCCTCAGAATTTATTACGTGCATCACAAAACCTCGAAAGAGCATCCCAAGCTGTTACGGGTACACAACTCTGACCTATAGGATCTCCCATGATCTTTTACATGTGACAGTCACAAAACCTTAAAAGGGTGTCTTGCCAAGTAAGAACCCTAAAGAGCATTTGAGGCCTTTCTCATCCTGTCCAAATCTCTAGGTTTGATTACATGTGACTCCTACCACCAAACATTAAAATGGTGTCTTTCTAAGCAAGAACCCTAAAGAGCATCTGAGGCCTCTTTGATCCTGTCCAGATCTCTAGGTCTGATTACATGTGGTTATGGCAATGCCTCGAAAGAGCATATGAGGCCTTTTTCATCCTGTCTAGATCTCCCAGGTATACTTACATGCCATAGGACAATGCCTCGAAAAGAGCATCTGAGGCCTTTTTCATCCTGTCCAGATATCCCAGGTCTACTTACATGTCCTTCGAGAGCAATGCGTCAAAAGAGCATCTGAGGCCTTTTTCATCCTGTCCAAATCTCCCAGGTCTACTTACATGCTCAGCTGCACAACCTGTCCATGACCATAGAGTATCAACCTGATACTCACCATACATCATCCTAACGTACACATGATCATCATGATCATCAACACTGCATCATCCTACTGCATGTTATCTAGAGCAACATCCTGAAGTTAATCATCCATGATCATCCTGATCATACAGTGCATCCACCTAATGCATACACAGTATCTGCATGATACATATCATCATACATGATCTACCTAATCATACAATGTATCCACCTGATACATATACAAATACCTGATACATATCAACATACATGACCTACCTGATCATACAATGTATCCACCTGATACACATACAAATACTTGATACATATCAACATACATGATCTACCTGATCATACAATGTATCCACTTGATACATCTACAGATACATACACATGATCCAACTGATCATATCCAACATCCAACATGATGCGTATATACATATATATATAAATGATCCAACTGATCATATCTAGCATCCAACATGATGCGTACATACATATAAATGATCCAACTGATCATATCCAGCATCCAACATGTGCATACATACATACATATAAATGATCTAACTGATCATATCCAGCATCCAACATGATGCATACATATAGATCAGTAACTGGAGCATCGTCCTGATGCTCATCATCGATCACTTATATCCACAGCCATGGAAGGATCCTCCTCTCACCATGCTTGGAATGGCTCCAGCAAATGTGTCCATCACTTCTTCCTCGAAGTGTCGTCAATCTGAAGAACACCAAGCCTCTCTCTAAAGTACTCGAACTTCACTCTGGCTAGGGGTTTCATCAGTACATCTACAATTTGCTCATCCGTCGCAGCATACAGGAGCTTCATTGCTCCTCTCTGCACCATATCCCTGATATAGTGATATTTGATCTCAATGTGTTTCGACCTGTCGTGGAACACCGGATTCTCAGACAGCTTCACACAACTCTGGTTGTCACAAAAGATACTAGTAGCCTCCAGGGAAAGATCAAATAACTCAGACAGCAACTTCTAGAGCCATACTGCATCACAACTAGCCGAACATTCTGCAACATACTCTGCCTCGACTGTACTCATTGCTACGCAGGACTGCTTCCTGCTAAACCAAGAGATCACACCTAATCCCATACTGAAGCAACACCCGTAAGTGCTCTTCCTATCTGTAGCATTTCCTGTCCAATCTGAATCAACATAACCCTGCAGGTTAAACTTTTGATTTGCATAATACTTGAGCCCATAATCAACTGTACCCTTCAGATACCTGAGAATATGCTTTACAACAACTAGGTGAACACCTCTCAGATTCGTCAGGAATTGGCTCATTGTGTTCACCGGAAAGCAAATATCGGGCCTTGTGTTCGTCAGGTACATCAAGGACCCAATCATCTGACGATACACAGTAACATGAACCGGCTCAGATGAAGCATCACACAGAAGCTTCAGGTTCGATGCCATAGGTATGGCCATGGCCTTGCAGTCCATCATCTCAGACCTCTTTAGGATCTCTACTGCAAACTTTCATTTTCGAAGGAAGATACCATCTGCACTCTGCCATGTTGATGTATATGTTACTTCAGAATTTATTTCGTCTATGTATTTCATTTATATATTATTGTACTCCTATAGAGATGTGTCAATCCTCTATACGGAAGTGTCATCATATGTATTGACAAGTGTCGCAAGTATGTTAACTTGCCGATGGGCTATTAGACCACCATGTGTGGGGTCGGACCTGATTTATATATTATATGGTTGATGTACCTAGCTAGACAAGTCGGCCCCATAAGGTTATTGGGAAAACAGGACAAGTATAAATAGAGATCAGGAGATCTCTATTTGGATCATTCAGAAACTCATTCTTCCTTCACTCAGAAAGTGGCGCACTAGTGAGGAGGAGGATCATCTGCTACTAGGAAACAATCTCTATGTATTTTCGTTGTACTTTGGTTGAACCATTGCTCTCTCTATCGCTGAGGAAGTTGTGGGGTTTTTCACCTTAGGGTTTTCCCCATGAAAACTCTATGTCTCTTGTCTCTCATGCTTTTGCTTCTTGTGATGATTGACATCCTTGTTATGATTGATATGCATTGATATACTATACATGTTATTCTCTTAGTAAAGATCCCAGAGTATTGTGAATTAATGGTCAAAATTTAACATGGTATCAGAGCTAACTTGAGAAGAAGACATTATGCAGTGACGGAAACCAAGGGTTTCTTGCTTATTGGGTTTCTCTCCACATATTTTGGAAAAGCAGTATATTAGATTGACTCTACTCATCAAGGAGAATCTATCTGTCCAATCATAATTCAATTCTGAGCATTTTTAGATTTGGCCCTAAAAATTAGGGTTTCCACAAAAATAGGAATTTCTGGAATCTAAACACATAGCTGGAAGCTCCTTGCAAAAATCGAAGTGTATAGCTCTGGATCGAGATTTTTGGCTGAGTAGATCTCTGGGAAACTCAAACCCTAATTCAGGGTCCTTGTTAGTGAACCTGGGAAGACAAAAAGGCATTTCTAAAGAGTGAAGATTTGCAGATATCAAATTCTGAATACACCAGGCCGATCAGCTCTTCAAGGTGCATCTTTCTACCCTTTCAGAAAGTTGAAATTCATATTTTGAATTTTTAGGTTTTTTTCGACAAACCCTAATTCAGAACCAAATCCAGTTTTTTAGCCAATCAAGTGGTAAGACCTAAATATTTTCTATTTCTATTTGAAGTACTCTTTAAGATGTCTGACCACACCAAGCTTGAGGATAATCTTGAAGGGGCTGATAACTTCTGAGCCTAGAAGTATAAGATTGGTTTAATCCTGGAAGAGAATGAGTTGGACTCATACATAAAAGAAGACATCCCTATCCCAGAGGATGAAGAGGCTAAGATATTGCATAAGAAGAACTTGGTCAAGGCAAAGAGAATCATTGTTTATTCTATCAAGGACCATCTCATCCCACATGTGTCATCTCTAAAGACACCCAAAGAAATGTTTGATTCTTTGACCAAGCTATTTGAAGGGAAGAACATAAATCGGAAGATGACCCTGTGGAACCAATTGAAAGGAGTAAATTTTCAGAATGGAGAAACCATTCAATCTTACTTTTCTAGGGTCTCTCAGATTAAGGAACAATTGGAAGCAGTGGATGAAATGGTCGAGAATGGTGAAGTTGTCATGACCACTCTAAATGGCCTACCCAGGTCATGGGATTCCTTTATTCAATAAATTTGTGCAAGAAAGAAGTTGATGTCCTTCAACAGACTGCGGGAAGAATGTTCACAAGAAGAAGCAAGGCTTGTGGCCCGAGAAGAAAAGATGGGAAGTGAAGATCAAGCTCTCACAGTACACACCAAGAAAGGAAGGTCAAAGAGAGAGCACTCTCATGCCAAGAAATCTTCACACTATCATCAACATAAAGATAAGAAAGATCTCAGATGCTTCACATGTAATGAGAAGGGTCATTTTGCTTCAGAATGTCCCAAGAACAAAAGGAACAACAACATCAAGAAGAAGAAGGGCAGCAGGAAAAGATATCATGCTCATGCTGTTGAAGATAATGAACCACCCAAGAAGAAGGCTAGAGCAGAAAGTGACGATAATGACTCATCAAGCAAACAAGAGTATGTTCTGATCTGTTCTCTCACAGGTACTATCTCTCATGGTTGTAATGATTGGCTTGTTGATAGTGGGGCTTCTAAACACATGACTGGGTTTAAAGAATCTTTTGTAAATCTATCTGAACATGAATCACCCCATAAAGTGAAACTTGGGGATGACTATCAATACCCTATCAAAGGAAGTGGTGAAGCTTCCTACAACTTGGATTCTATAAAATCCTTGAAGATGAAAGAAGTTCTTTATGTACCTGGGCTCAAGAAGAATCTACTCTGCATCTCTGCATTGGATGCAAAAGGCATGAGGGTTGCATTTGTAGACGGCTAAGTCCTAATGTGGCCAAAGGGTAAAACTATTGATGATGTAGTAGTGATTGGAGAGCAAGAGGGAGGTTTGTATAAATTGAAGGGACAACCTAAACATGCCATGGTGTATGATTCCATGGAGCCAAATGAACTTTGGCATAGAAGACTTGCACATCTACACTACAGAGCATTACCAATTGCAAGTAAGGCTGTACAAGGTCTTCCTGAAATCAAGACCAAGCATGAAGGTGTTTGTAAAGGATGTGCAAAAGGAAAGAACATAAAGAAGGCATTTCCAAGCAGTGAAAGCAAGGCAAAAAGTATCTTGGAAATTATCCACTCCGATATATGTGGTCTGATGTCATCCAGTTCTCTAATTGGGTATGTTTACTATGTATCTTTCATTGATAACTTCTCCAGGAAGACTTGGGTTTACTTCTTGAAGAACAAAGATGAAGTGTTTGATAAGTTCAAGGAATTCAAAACTTTGATGGAGAATCAAACTGATAAGAAAATCAAGACCTTCATATCCGTCAATGGTGGAGAATTCACTTTAGGTGACTTCAAGAAACTTTGCAGTGATTCGGGGATTAAGAGGGAGTTGACTGCTCTTTACAATCCACAACAGAATGGAGTTGCAGAAAGAAAGAATAGAACAATCATGGAAGCAACAAGGGAAATGCTGCATGACCAGGATCTACCTATGCATCTATGGGCAGAAGCAGCTAGAACAGCGGTATATGTGCAGAACAGAACACCCCACAAGATATTGGACAACAAGACACCAAAAGAGGTCTTCTCTGGTAAGAAACCTGAAGTCAGCCATCTCAGAATATTTGGTTGTCTAGTATACACTCATGTCCCAAAGGAAAAGAGGACCAAGCTAGATCCTTCAGGAAAGAAGGGTATCTTTGTGGGCTACAGTGAAAGCTCGAAGGCTTACAGAATATACTTTCCAGGGTTCAAGAAGATTGATGTCAGCAGGGATGTAACATTTGATGAAAAATTAGCATTCATCAAATCAAGGAAGACACCTGTTGAAGATTATGAAGAACCCAAGGAAACTAGATTTCAAGAAACTACCATGACTGAAGCAATTCCAGATGTTGATCGTGAAATTGAAGATCTGCAACAACCTGTAGATCCACCGCGTGAGGACAACTCTCACAAAAGGAAACCTGCATGGGCTAGAGAGCTCATTCAAGATGCAGAAAGATTTGGCATTCCAGAAGAAGAACACAGAGCAAAGAAGAGAACTAGATCACATACCAGCTATGTTGCTTTACTCTGTGACATCATGAACAAAGAACCTTCCAGTTATGAAGAAGTAGTGGAAAAGAAAGAATGGAAGGATGCCATGATCGAAGAATACCAATCAATAATGAAGAATGATGTTTCGGGATGTTGTCCCAAGACCTGAAGGGAAGTCTGTCGTAACTTCCAAATGGATCTACAAGATCAAGCATGCTGCAGATGGCAGCATAGAGAAATACAAGCCAAGATTCGTAGCTCGTGGCTTCTCTCAGAAAGAGGGAATAGACTATGAAGAAACTTTTGCTCCTGTAGCCAGGTACAATTCCATCAGAACAGCACTTGCCCTGGCCGCAGCAATGAAATGGAAGATACACCAGATGGATGTCAAGACTTCCTTCTTGAATGGTGTAGTTGAAGAGGAAGTGTATGTGGAGCAGCCACTCGGTTTTGAAACACATGACAGGGAGTCATATCTGTGCAGATTGAGGAAATCCTTGTATGGCTTGAAGGAAGCTCCCAAAACGTGGTATGGTAGGATGGACAGTTTCCTATCTAGTTTGGGCTTTACCAAGAGTAAAGAGGATTCCAACCTTTACTACAAAGTTGAGGAAGGGAATCCTGTGATTCTACTCCTGTATGTGGATGACCTATTTGTAACAGGAGATGACAGATTGATTGCCGATACAAAGAGGAAGCTTGCTGCCGAGTTCGATATGAAGGACTTGGCAATGATGCACTATTTCCTAAGTATGGAGGGTTGGGAGAGTGCAGATGGGATCTTCCTTGACAAGGGAAGTATACTGTAGATATCCTAAAGAGGTTCGGGACGATGGATTGCAAGGCCATGGCCACACCTATGGCATCGAATCTGAAGCTTCTATGTGATGCTTCATCTGAGCCGGTTGATGTCTCCATGTATCGTCAGATGATGGTCCTTGATGCACCTGATGAACACAAGACCAGATATTTGCTTTGCGGTGAACACATTGAGCCAATTCCTGATGGATCCAAGGGGTCTTCACCTGGTTGTTGTAAAGCATATTCTGAGGTACCTGAAGGGTACAGTTGATTATGGGCTCAAGTATGAAGCGAATCAAAAGTTTAACCTACAGGGTTATGTTGATTCAGATTGGGTAGGCAGTGCTGTAGATAGGAAGAGCACATCTGGGTGTTGCTTCAGTATGGGATCAGGTGCGATCTCTTGGTTTAGCAGGAAGCAATCCTGCGTAGCACTGAGTACAGCCGAGGCAGAGTATGTTGCAGCCTGTTCGGCTAGTTGTGAGGTAGTATGGCTTCAGAAGCTACTGTCGGAGTTATTTGATCTCCTGTTGGATACTACTGGTATCTTCTGTGATAACCAGAGTTGTGTGAAGCTGTCTGAGAACCGAGTGTTTCATGATAGAACGAAACACATAGAGATCAAATATCACTATATCAGGGATATGGTGCAGAGAGGAGCAGTGAAGCTCCTGTATGTTGCAACGGATGAGCAGATTGCAGATGTGATGACGAAACCATTAGCCATAGTGAAGTTCAAGTACTTCAGAGAGAGGCTTGGTGTTCTTCAGATTGATGACACTTCGAGGAAGAAGTGATGGAAACATTTGCAAAAGCCATTCCAAGCATGTTGGAATAAGGATCCTTCACATGGCTATGGATGTAAGCGCTGGATGATGAGCGTCAAGATGATGTTCCAGTTACTGTTATGTATATGTATGTACACATCATGTTGGATGTTGGATATGATCAGTTGGATCATTTATATGTATATGTATGTACGCATCATGTTGGATGCTGGATATGATCAGTTGGATCATTTATATGTATTTGTATATGCATCATGTTGGATGCTTGGACCATGTATTTGTATATGTATCAGGTGGATACTGTGTATGATCAGGTAGATCATGTATCTATGTATGTATCAGGTGGATACATTGTATGATCAGGTGGATCATGTATGATGATATGTATCAGGTAGATACTTGGTATGCATCATGTAGATGCATTGTATGATCAGGATGATCATGGATGACGAGCTTTACGATGTTGCTCCAGATATGCATCAGGACGATGCATTGATGAGTATCAGGACGATACTCTAGATCATATGCATCAAGATGATGCTATCATGATGATCAGGATGATCATATGTATTAGGTGTATACATTACATAATCAATTGGATTATGTGTGATGAGTTCCGAAGACACAGATGCACAGTGCCTTTCCGACATGGTGGTAGATGTGTTCTCCCATGTGCGTTGATGTAAGTGCAGAGCCTTTCCGACATGGTGGTGGATGAGTTCTCCCATGTGCATTGATGTAAGTGCAGAGCCTTTCTGACATGGTGGTAGATGTGTTCTCCCATGTGCGTTGATGTAAGTGCAAAGCCTTTCCTACATGATGGTAGATGTGTTCTTCCATGTGCGTTGATGTAAGTGCAAAGCCTTTTCGACATGGTGGTAGATGTGTTCTCCCATGTGCATTGATGTAAGTGCAGAGCCTTTCTGACATGGTGGCAGATGTGTTCTCCCATGGTCGTTGATGTAAGTGCTGTGAGCCTTTCACGGATGGTGGTAGGTTGGTCCACCCATGCCGGTGAGTGTAAGTGTTGTATGTGTGCATCTGGGTTATGTTTCGTGATACTCTGTGGCCGTGGACAGGTTGTGCAATAGCATGTAAAAGGTCCTGGGAGATCCGATAGGTTGAGCTGTGTGTTCGTAATCAGTCCTGGGATGCTCTTTTGAGGTTTTGTTGACTCATGTAAAAAGTCCTGAGGATTCCACAGTATGGCCAGTGATGATGAAGACCTGCAGGTGGTGGGCCTACATCTAGTATGAAAAAGGACTGGCTTTGTAGAACTTCCTATGACGAGTAGATCCAGAGATTGATTTAGATAGCAGCAGTTGTGACGATGATGATGATTCAAGGACGATGCATCGATGATGATGATCCAGAGAAGACGACTTGTGCTAGCTGATCTGTGTCGAGAAATACCTTCCTAGTTAAGAGGGATTGTTGATGTATATGTAACTTCGGAATGTATTTCATCCATGTGTTTCATTTATATATTATGGTACTCCTATAGAGATGTGCCATTCATCTATATGGAAGTGTCTTCATATGTATTGAAAAGTGTTGCAAGTATATTAACTTGCCAATGGGTTATTAGACCACCATGTGTGGGGTCGACCCTGATTTATATATTATATGGTTGATGTAGCTATCTAGACAAGTCGGCCCCATAAGGTTATTGGGTAAACAGGACAAGTATAAATAGAGATCGGGAGATCTCTATTTGGATCATTCAGAAACTCATTCTTCCTTCACTCAGAAAGTGGCGCACTAGTGAGGAGGAGGATCATCTGCTACTAGGAAACTATCTCTATGTATTTTGGTTTTACTTTGGTTGAGCCATTGCTCTCTCTATCTCTGAGGAAGTTGTGGGGTTTTTCACCTTAGGGTTTTCCCCACGAAAACTCTGTGTCTCTTGTCTCTCATGCTTTTGTTTCTTGTGATGATTGACATGCTTGTTATGATTGATATGCATTGATATAATGTACATGTTATTCTCTCAGTAAATATCCTAGAGTATTGTGAATCAATGTTCAAAATTTAACATGCCAAACCTCCATGCCTAGAAAATAATGCATCATTCCCAAGTCCTTCATCTCGAAGTCGGCAGCAAGCTTCCTCTTGGTATCAGCAATCAAACTATCATTACCTGTAACAAACAGGTCATCCACGTACAGGAGTAGTATCACAGGATTGCCTTCCTCAACCTTGTAGTAAAGGTTGGAATCCGCTTTACTCTTGGTAAAGCCCAAACTGGATAAAAAATTGTCCATCCTACCATACCAAGTCTTAGGAGCTTGCTTCAATCCATACAAGTCTTTCTTCAATCTGCACACATATGACTTACTGTCACGTGTCTCAAAACCAAGTGGCTGCTCCACATACACTTCCTCCTCGATTACACCATTCCAGAAAGTAGTCTTGACATCCATCTAGTGTATCTTCCATTTCATCACTGCAGCCATAACAAGTACTGATCTGATGGAAGTGTACCTAGCTATAGGAATAAAAGTTTCTTCATTATCAATTCCTTCTTTCTGGGAGAAGCCACAAGCTACAAATCTCGCTTTGTATTTCTCTATGCTGCCATCTACAACATGCTTGATCTTGTAGATCCATTTGGAAGTCACAACAGACTTCCCTTCAGGTCTTGGGACTACATCCCAAACATAATCTTTCATTATTGATTGGTATTCCTCGACCATGGCATCATTCCATTCTTTCTTTTCCACTGCTTCTTCATAACTGGAAGGTTTTTTGTTCATAATATCACAGAGTAAAGCAACATAGCTGGTATGTGATCTAGTTCTTTTCTTTGCTCTATGTTCTTCTTCTGGAATTCCATACCTTTCTACATCTTGAATGAGCTCTCTAGCCCATGTAGGTTTCCTCTTGTGGGAGTCCTTCTCACGAGGTGGATCTATAGGTTCTTGTGGATCTTCAATTTCACGATCAACATCTGGAATTGCTTCAGTCATAGTAGTGTCTTGAAATCTAGTTTCCTTTGGTTCTTCATGATCTTCAACAAGTGTCTTCCTTGACTTGATGAATGCTGAGTTTTTATCAAATGTCACATCCCTGCTGACATCAATCTTCTTGAACCCTGGAAAGTATATTCTGTAAGCTTTCGAGCTTTCACTGTAACCCACAAAGATACCCTTCTTTCCCGAAGGATCTAGCTTTGTCCTCTTTTCCTTTGGAACATGTGTATATATTGGACAACCAAATATCTTGAGATGGCTGAATTCAGGTCTCTTACCAGAGAAGACCTCTTCTGGTTTCTTGTTGTCCAATATCTTGTGGGGTGATATGTTCTGCACATACACAGCTGTCCTAGTTGCTTCTACCCATAGATGCATAGGCAGATCTTGGTCATGCAGCATTGCCCATGCTTCTTCCATGAGTGTTCTATT
Source organism: Larix kaempferi (assembly GCA_027924585.1). Classification (NCBI taxonomy): domain Eukaryota; kingdom Viridiplantae; phylum Streptophyta; class Pinopsida; order Pinales; family Pinaceae; genus Larix; species Larix kaempferi. The sequence continues at coordinate 847,845 of BSBM01001440.1, forward strand.
CTTTCTTTCTGCAACTGCATTCTGTTGTGGATTGTAGGGAGCAGTCAACTCCCTCTTAATTCCTGAATCACTACATAGTTTCTTGAAATCACCTGAACTGAATTCACCGCCATTGTTGGATCTAAATGTCTTGATCTTCTTGTTAGTTTGATTTTCCATCAAGGTTTTGAATTCCTTGAACTTATCAAATACTTCATCTTTTTTTTTCAAGAAGTAGACCCAAGTCTTCCTGGAGAAATCATCAATGAAAGAGACATAGTAAACATACCCACTCAAAGAACTGGATGACATCGGACCGCATACATCAAAGTGGATGATTTCCAAGTTTCCTTTTGCCTTGCTTTCACTGCTTGGAAATGTCTTCTTTACGTTCTTTCCTATTCCACATCCTTTGTAAATACCTTCATGTTTGGTCTTGATTTCAGGAAGATGCTCTACCGCTTTGCTTGCAATTGGTAGTGCTCTATAGTGCACATGAGCAAGCATTCTATGCCAAATTTCACTTGGATCCATGGATTCATGTACCATGGCATGTTCAGGTTGTCCCTTCAATTTATACAATCCCCCCTCTTGCTCTCCAATCACCACTGCATCATCAATAGTTTTACCTTTTGGCCACATTAGGACTTGGCCATCTACAAATGCAACCCTCATGCCCTTTGCATCTAATGCAGAGATGCAGAGTAGGTTCTTCTTGAGCCCAGGTACAAATAACACATCTTTCATCTTCAAAGACTTTCCAGAGTCTAGGTTGTAGGAGGCTTGCCCACTTCCTTTGATAGGGTATTGATAATCATCCCCAAGTTTCACCTTATGGGGGATTCATGTTCAGATAAATTTACAAAAGATTCTTTAAACCCAGTCATGTGTTTAGAAGCCCCACTATTAATTAACCAATCATTACAACCATGAGAAATAGTACCTGTGAGAGCATAGATAAGAACATACTCTTCTTCGCTTAATGAGTCATCATTAGTTTCTGCTCTAGCCTTTTTCTTGGGAGGTTCATCATCCTTAGCAGCATAATCATGATATCTCTTCTTGTTTCCCTTCTTCTTGTTGTTGTTGGAACCCTTTTTGTTCTTGGGACAATGTATAGCAAAGTGCCCCTACTCATTACAAGTGAAGCATCTCAGATCCTTCTTACCCTTTTGGTGATGGTGGTGAGAAGGTCTTCTGTTATGAGATGGCTCCTTCTTGAACTTACCTTTCTTGGTATGTGCTATGAGAGCTTGATCTTCATTTTCCATCTTTTCTTCTTGGGCCATGAGCCTAGCTTCTTATTGAGAACATTCTTTCCACAGTCTGTTGAACGAGATCAACTTCCTTCTTGCACAAATTCCTTGAATAAAGGAATCCCATGACCTGGGTAGGCCATTCAGAGTGGTCATGACAACTTCACCATTCTCCACCATTTCATCCACAACTTATAGGTGTTCCTTGATCTGAGAGACCTTAGACAAATAAGATAGAATGGTTTCTCCATTCTAAAACTTTACCCCTTTCAATTCGTTCTGCAGGGTCATCTTCCGATAATGTTCTTCCCTTCAAATAGCTTGGTCAGGGAATCAAACATCTCTTTGGGTGTCTTTAGAGATGACACATGTGGGATGAGATGGTCCTTGATAGAATCAGCAATGATCCTCTTTTCCTTGACCAAGCTCTTCTTGTGGAGGGCTTTAGCCTCTTCTTCCTCTGGGACAAGGACCTCTTCCCTTATATAAGAGTCCAACTCATTTTCTTCCAGGATTAACCCAATCCTATACTTCCATGCTCCCAAGTTATCAACCCCTTCAAGCTTATCCTCAAGCTTGGTGTGGTGAGACATCTTAAAGAGTACTTCAAATGGAAATAGAAAAGATTTAAGTCTTAACACTTAATTTGTTGAAAATTGGATCTAGTCCCAGATTAGGGTTTGTCAGAGAAACCCTAAAAAATTCAAAATGTGAATTTCAACTTTCTGAAAGGATAGAAAGATGCGCCTTGATGAGCTGATCAGCCTGGTGTATTCATAATTTGAGATCTGCAAAGCTTGACCCTTCAGAACTGCCTTTTAGTCTTCCCGGGTTCACTCAGGAGGACCCTAAATTAGGGTTTGAGTTTCCCGAAGCTTCACTCAACCAAAAATCTTGATCCAAAGCTCTAAACTTCGATTTTTCCAAGGAGCTTCTAGCTATGTCTTCATATTTCAGAAATTCCTATTTTTATGGAAACCCTAATTTCTAGGGCCAAAAGTGAAAGTGCTCAAAACTGAATTCTGATTGGACAGAAAGATTTACCTTGCTGAGGAGAGTCAATCTATCATATTCCTTTTCCAAAATATGTGGAGAGAAACCCAATAAACAAGAAACCTTCGTTTCCGCCACTGCACAATGTCTTCTTCTCAGGTTAGCTTTGATACCATGTTAATTTTTTAGCATTAATTCAATATACTCTAGGATCTTTGTTGAGAGAATAACATGTACAGTATATCAATGCATATCAATCATAGCAAGCATATCAATCATCACAAGATGCAAACATAAGAGACAATAGACACACAGAGTTTCCGTGGGGAAAACCCTAAGGTGAAAAACCCCACAACTTCCTCAGAGATAGATAGATAAATGATACAACCAAAGTATAACCTAAGTACATAGAGATAGTCTCCTCCTAGCAGCTGATCCTCCTCCTCACATGTGCACCACTTTCTAAGTGATGTAGAGTGAGATATGAAGTGATCAAAATAGATATCGGGAGATCTCTATTTATACTTGTCCTGACTGCCCAATAAACTTATGGGGCTGACTTGTCTATCTTAGTACAATAACCCATGGTTAACTTAATCAGGGCCAACCCCACACATGGTGGTCTAATAACCCATCGGCAAGCTACGACACTTGTCAATACAAATGACGACACTTCCTTATAGAGGAATAACACATCTCTATAGGAGTACAATATACATAGATGAAATACAATCCGAAGTTACATATACATCAACACTCACTCATCCTTATTAAGGCACCTCATTACACAGATTTATTCAGTGCGTTGTCTTGTGTTCTCACAATTTATTTATTGAATGATGTCTTGAAATATTATAACTTCCAAGAATATTATATTTCTACTTTATCCAGAGATGTTTCATTCCTCCATCGGGACATTATTATTATATCCAGAGATGTTTATTCCTCCATCAGAATGTGGTAACTTGGGTTATTAGACTTCCCTAGTGGGGTCGACCCAGTCAGCATTGGGTTATATTTGTTGGGGCCGACGTAGTTAGGTATTTTGTCTAGTGACAGGTAAAGTATAAATAGAGGATGTGTGATCCTCATTTATCACACTCACTCACTTGTGAAACTAGCATAGGAGAGGGAGAGATATGCAAAGGAGGAGAAGGAGCTCATGTTTGGCGATTACAACTTTGTATTTGTTGGTCATCTCTACTAAGGAAGCTTTGCTGGGTTTTCTACCCCATGAGGGTTTCCTAGGATAAATTGTGTCTCTTGTGTTTATGCTGTGCTTGTTCTTCTTTTAGTGATCCTGTATATGGTATTGTTGTGAAATATAATGGAATACTGATGTTATCTATATTAGCATATTGAATCTTAACATGGTATCAGAGCTAACCTAAAGGAAGTTAATGTATGTCACTTACGACACTTGTCTCACTTGCGACAATTTGAAAGTTAGGGTTTTGTATAGAAAAACCTAGTCATCGTGGAACTTTCGCTACAAATCCATTTTCGCGAAGTTTCAGGATCTAAGAAATTGGACAGGCCGAAGATGAAATTTTCATGTACCTCGTGTTTGAATTTCATCCTCATATTTGTTGTACTTTCTGACATACGATCCGTACAAGTTAGGGTTTCTGCCTCTTCCAGAATGCAGTCCTAAATGGGCGACCTAGGGGAAAAGGTCATATATCGGGCTAGGAAGCTCCAAATGAAATTTCATAAAAATTGATAGTTAGGGCACGGACTGTAGTTTCACAAGTACAATTTTCAGAGGCCGAAGATGAAACAGTCACACATGGCACTCCGTACAAGTTAGATATGTTGTTTCATCCCTTAAACAGGTCATGTTGGGAACTGGGAATATCTCTCTGATGAAGAATCCAATGAAGCTCAAACCTATGGGGTTGGAAATATGACAGTTCAGGCTACCAAAGGCCAAAGTTTCAGACCCTGCATATCCTAAATTTCAGAGATAAACCAGAAACAATACGACACATATGAAATGGCTCAATGGAGGAAATCAAGGAAGAGGAGGAAGAAGCTCTCACTTAGGGTTTTCATTTTTTTTAGGTATGGAAGGACCTGATACAATGTTGAAGACACCTGATGCAACATTGGAAACTTTTATAATGGATTTGGAATTCATTCATCATATACATTAATCCTCCATCAAAATGTTGTGGGAGGAAGGAGATTGAAGATTAGGGTTTCCAAGTAAGAGGAAAACCTGGAAAAGTTGGGGGACTCATAGGGAAGCAATGAAGGAGGTTTAAATGGCACTAATATTCTATCATCTTAGCACCATGAACATATATAAGATGTTTACAAGTGATCTACCTTGGATGGTTAGGGTTTTACCCTTACAAAGAAGACTACTCGACAGGTATGACTTGATACAGGTATGTTTTGAAATATGTTTCATGATTAAGTTCATAATATGTTTGTCTTCATATTATTGAGGTTAGTACAATCATGATTAATTTTAGATTGTCTGATCACCTTAGTAAAAGTATGAATGCATGTGAATGATAGAAGACATTCATTGATTAGGGTTATAACACTTATGGTTGTACTAATGCACTTGTGTTGTATGAGGATGATATTGTCTACTAACATGAAAGGTACATCAAGAAAGACAAATCAAGTTCTATGACTATGATGACATGTAGACAAAGACTCATCCATAGTATTTGATCACATAGAAGCTTTACTGATGAGAATGGATAAGAATTTCAAAGGCATATAATCATGATGCTATCATAAAGGGAAAATAGATATCAAGCGGGAGGCAACCACACAAACATAAAAGATAAGTATTTGAGTTGTTATTTGAATCTCTGAATAGTTAATGATATTGCTTGTAATAGTTGTATTCCTAGAATATATCATGCATAGTGTAAGCATTCATATAGCATTGAACAGGATACTACTAATATGCATATGATGGGTAAGTTGGACAATCATTCCATTGTTGCTTGTCTAGAATGAAAGCTCTTTGCTGACATGCTGAGTCTGAGCTGTGTGCGTTCTTGATAGTATGTTCTAGTAGAGATGGAAAGCATCTAGATAAACACTGTATGCATACAGGATATGGAAAAGTGTTGTGTCAAAGTATTGGTCAAGATAGTTGCATAACTATGTGAATCATATCAATATGCATAATAGGTTATCATGTCAACATGATTTGATGATTATGAAGTATTACTAATCATGTAATTAACTTTGATTTGTAGGAAATATCATGTGCTATGATCCACAAAAGAAGGATGACGAACACCTGTTCCAAAGAACAAGTGATGGATGTTCAACAAGAAGACTTACAAATCAAACGTACTATAGAAGGCTCATGGCTAGAGGATTCTCTTAGAAAGAGGATCATGACGAGATGTTTACTCCAAGTGGCTAGACACACTTCAGAGATAGATTACACCCATGGATGAAAACACCATTCTCCTTAATGGTGTAATTAAAGGAGAAGTGCATATCGAGAAAACTTCCAGGATTTGATTGAAGAAAGCTCTGTACGGGTTCAACAGGTACCTAGGATCGATAGTCATTTGATGAGCTTAATGATCACCACAGGTGATGCGGATTTCAACCTTTGCTACAAGGCTGAAGATGGTTTCTATATACAGATGACATTCTTCTCTCAGATGGATACAAGAAGGAACTCACCAAAGAATTCGGATGATCTTGAGGCTCATATCAGTAGACCCATATGACGAGAGATGGAATGGATAGATATGCAGAAGATCACTCAATGAAGAGTGTGAATGATGTTCAGTCACAGAGGGAGAATTGATAACTTCTTGACAAGCTTGGGATTTACCAAAAGTAAAGCTGATCCTAACCTTTACCTTAAGGTTATGGATGAGGAACCTGTTATACTATTGTTGTATGTGGATGATCTCTTTCTGATAGGAAATGAGAAACAGATCATGGCAAGCAAGAATAAGCTAGCTATAGAATTTGAGATGAAAGATCTCGGATTGATGCATTACTTCCTAGGTTTGGAAGTATGGAAAGGCCCAAAAAGGAATCTTTCTCAACCAGGGAAAGTATGCTATGGAAATATTGAAAATATTTGATATATTGGAATGCAAAGCCATGGCCACTCCCATGGATTCCAACTTGAAGTTGTTAGCTGATGACTCATTAGTGTTAGTGGATGTGACTCTGTACAAACAGATTATTGGGTCATTATCTGACAAATACCAGCCCAGATATATGCTTTGTTGTGAACACCTTGAGTCAATATCTAGTGGAACCCAGGCGTGTTCACGTGATAGCTGCAAAGCATGTGATGAGTCACCTAAAGGGTACGATAGACTTTGGTCTATATTATCTTGGAGATCATGACTTCAGATTGTATGTCTACACAGATGCTGATTGGGGAGGAAGTGTATCAGATAGGAAGAGCACATCGGGCGAATGTTATTGTCTGGGATCTTCCATGATCTTGTGGTTTAGCAGGAAGCAGTCTAGTGTGGCTCTCAGCACAACTGAAGCAGAATATATAACTGCTTGCTCTCCTAGTTGTGAAGCAATATGGCTTCGGAAGTTGTTATCAGGATTGTTTGTCTTAAAGATGGACCCCACTGTGATCTTGTGTGACAACCAGAGTTGTATCAAGATGACAGAGAATCCAGTGTTCCATTATAAGTCAAAGCACATAGAGATCCGATATTTTTATATACAGGATATGGTGCAAAAAGGAGCTATCAAGCTCGAGTATGTGAGCATTGACAAACAAGTTGCTGATATATTGACCAAACCTCTGTCCCGAGTGAAGTTTGAGTATTTTCGAGACAATCTTGGTGTAGTTCAAAAGGACCCTCCTCGAAAGGGGGAGTGATATGGCCGATGATGATATGCGGATACTTGTATCAATGATGAGGATACCTGTATCGATGATGAGGTTTCCTATACCGATGGTAAGGTCGATGATGAGTATACCTGTATTGATGATGAGGATACTTGTATTGATGATGAGGATACCTGCATTGATGATGAGGATACTTGTATCGATGATAAGGATACTTGTATCGATGATGAGGATACATGTATCGATGATGAGGATACTTGTGTCGATGATACTGACGATGAGGTCGACGATACTGGAAATGAGGTCTATGATACTGACGATGAGGTCGACAATACTGGCAATGAGGTCTATGATACTGACGATGAGGTCGATGTGTGGTCCTTAGACTTTATCTAAGTGGACGAGTGGATCGTATCATCCCTGGACTTTATGTCCTAAAGAGATCGGGATTAACCATCCTATAAGTGGTGGGATTGCATCATCCCTGAATGTTTGGTTCAAAATGTACGTGATAGGATTGCATCATCCCTGAACGTTTGGTTCAAAGTGTACATGATAGGATTGCATCATCCCTAAACGTTTGGTTCAAAATGTACGTGATAGGATTTCATCTTTCCTGAATGTTTGGTTCAAAATGTATGTGATAGGATTGCATCATCCCTGAACGTTTGGTTTAAAATGTACGTGATAGGATTGCATCATCCATGAACGTTTGGTTCAAAATGTACATGATAGGATTGCATCATCTCTGAACCTTTGGTTCAAAATGTACATGATAGGATTTCCTCGTCCTTGGACTTATATCCTAAAGTGATAATGATTGATCATCCTGTAAGTAGATCTCGATTGCCTCGTCCATAGACATGTTGTGGTGTCTTAAATTGATAGGGATTGATCATCTAGTAAGTGGATCAGGATTGCATTGTCCTTGGATTTATGTTCTAAATTGATAGGGATTAACCATCCCATAATTGGGTTATGTGTGTTGCAGATGATGTTGATCAAGAGATCCAGACGATGAGGTTGTTGATCGGAAGATCCATATGTTGATACTATTGATCAAGAGATCCAGATGATGATTCTATTGATCGAGAGATCCCAATGATGTTGTTGATCGAGATATCTAGATGATACTGTTGATCGAGAGATCTAGATGATGATGCTATTGATCGAGAGATCCAGATGATGCTGTTGATCGATAGATCTAGATGATGTTGTTGATTGAGAGATCCAAATGATGCTATTGATATAGAGATCCAGATGATGATGCTGTTGATCGAGAGATCCAGATGATGTTGTTGATCGGAAGATCCAGATGTTGATGCTGTAGCTGATCAAGCGCTGCAGAAGATGAAGACTTAGTATTGAAGATGTTGATGTTTCAGTATTGAAGATGTTCCAGTAATGGTTTGAGTTACTGATGAAGAAAGATTCCAATGATTTATAGATGTATCATGTATCATGTAGTTGATGACTCCTTGCTCCTGCAGATGTTGTTAGAATATCCTTCTCGTTAAGGGGGAGTGTTGAAATATTGTAACTTCTAAGAATATTCTATTTTTACTTTATCCGGAGATGTTTCATTCCTCCGTCGGGACATTATTATTATATCCGGAGATGTTTATTCCTCCGTCAGAATGTGGTAACTTGGGTTATTATACTTCTCTAGTGGGGTCGGCCCAGTCAACATTGGGTTATATCTGTTGGGGCTGACCTAATTAGGTATTTTGTCTAGTGAGAGGTAAAGTATAAATAGAGGATGTGTGATCCTCATTTATCACACTCACTCACTTGTGAAACTCGCATCGAAGAGGGCGAGATATGCAAAGGAGGAGAAGGAGCTCATGTTTGGGGATTACATCTTTGTATTTGTTGGTCATCTATATTGAAAAAGGTTTGCCGGGTTTTCTACCCCATGAGGGTTTCCCAAGATAAATTGTGTCTCTTGTGTTTATGTTGTGCTTGTTGTTCTTTCAGTGATCTTGTATATGCTATTGTTGTGAAATCTAATGGAATACTGATATTATCTATCTTAGCATATTGAATCATAACATGATGGAGAAAATATGTGAAGGAAATGTTAGTCATCTCACTCAGACTGTAGATACACTCAATATAAAAGGAAAAGGGTGTGTCTTTTGTTCAAAAACTGCTGTTAAATTTCACTTGCAGAGGTATGGTTTTGCTCCCGTGTTTATTTCAGTCCATATGCATTTTCTAAGTTTTGATTCTTTCCCTAGAAGATACAATTAAACATTAGAGCTCTCTCAATATTTATTGTGGCATGTAAATAAAGTTGTAGTAGCATGGGGACCAAAGTAGCAATAGGTTATTGAATAAATTCAAGTCGATCAACCACATGCTATGGAAGTTCGGATCAAAATCACCAACACTGCTCTTTCATGCCAAATCGATATTGCAATCTGGAATGGCGGGGTAATTTGTAACGTTGTTTCTACCTTGTTAGAATCATTCATATATTATATCTTCTCTGTTATTTTACTTGACTGCTTAGTAATTCCAGATCATATAATATTTGCAGGACGAAAGAATGCAAGCGTTTCCTCGCTTTTGAATCTGCTCGAATGAAAGAGAATTATGATTGCGGGATAGTGGAGAGCGTAGGAGATAGCATGATATATATTAAGGAGGGAGATCATGTGATTCCTTTTTTCACAAGGGAGTGTGAAGATTATGTGTGTTGTAAATCCAATAAGACCAATACGTGCGAGAAGTTAAAAATCAATCCCACAAAGAATCTGATAAGAAACGATGGAAAGGAAAGTTTATCAATTATGGGAGAGATCATTTACCATTTCATGTCAACTTCCACATTTAGTGAGTACACTCTTGTCGATTATGCTTTCATTGTCAAAATCAATCAAGAGTCATATTTGAACAAAGCATGCGTACTTGGATGCGGTATAACTACATGTATCAATTACAATATATATGTTAAATCTTTTTTCCTACATCCACCCATTAATATAAATAAATGACGAATTTATAATTCTCTATATCAACTAACTATAGTTGATATACCATTAGAATGCTATATATTTATTTCTGGTGGATATTTAATCAGGTGTTGGAGCTGCTTTACACATAGCCAATATCGAACATGGATCAATAGTGGCCATTTTTGGGTATATACAAATCTAAGCTTACTTGAATTAAAAAAAATTGTAGGTATATACAAATCTACTCACCTTTGAACAAGGCATAGCTAATAAGGATGATGAAGCAAACATGATAAGCCGAGAATCTTCATACATTGTTGTGAATGGAAAATTACAAAGGGAGTATGTGCCTCCTTAGCTATGAGTGACGTAAGAATTATGAGTTCAAGTACCCAAAAGATAAATTTGAGAAATAAAATCGAGAGCACCCAACAGATAGAGAAAAATAAAATTAATAGTTGGAAGGACTTAGTTATATAAACGGAATTTACCATTGGAGTTGGGCTTGTTAATTTCTTGCTGTTGGGGTTTTCTTTGTTGCAGTAGTTGCTACCTGCTGTATGTTGTTGTTACACTTATGCTTCTATTTTTTTTGCTTTTTGTGGTTCTGAAACCTGTAGAACACAAGCAATATGGAACAAAACTATGGAAAAAGCTTCAAGAACATAATCAATATGGAACAAATTTATGCAAGAAGCAAAAAAAGAGATTTCCCTCTTTAGCTCCATGTATCATTTTTATTTAGCAAAATGGAACAAAATTATGAAAAAACAAAATAACTAAAACTTCCCTCCTTAGCTCCATTCATCATTTTTTTTTTTTCTATTTATTTAATATGTATTTCTATGATCGGTACCAATCGCCTTTTGAAAAAATACCAATAAAAATTAAAATAAATATAAAAATACAAAAAAAATAACTAGAACTTTAGTTGTATTTTATACATTTGGAAACATTAAAATGTATTTGCATGAAAATAATAGAAATAGGTAAAAACAATAGTCATCGGACAAGCTGACCACTTTCGATGGTGTTGTAAGCTCGGGTTTAGTGAGGCATTTGCTGAAAACCATATCTAGCCAAAGAGGTGAACCAATCATGTGACTTGGGTCTAGAAGGAGTTACGTAATCCATGTGACCATAATGTCATGTGCCTCCTAGCCCTTCTATATTTAAATTTAAATTTAAATGTAAACACCCACTAACGTGTTTAAATATAACTATGCCATTTTATTTTTATTTTTGCTTTATTTTGCTTTATTTAATTCACACATTTATCCAAGATGCCAACTTGATTGTAATTGCTTTATCGATTGTCCATCTAATTTTCCAGTAATAGTATATACTTTTGGTTCCTGGTGGAGAAAGCTTTATAAAGAACTTTTATGTCTTAATAATATTGATAACCCAATATCATGTTTTCGAGATTTATAAAGAAATTTTATGACTCAATAATCTTCATAACCCAATATCGCGTTTTCAGAAAAGAAGCTAAGTATTAAGGGTGTTATCTCTTTCTTATCGAGATATACTTTTGTCAATGTGAGCTTTTAAGTCACATCAATCCACACGCTTAAGCTGAGATAAAACCCTTAAAGTGTGGTTCCCACCGTCTATAGTCCTCCAATTTGTGGCACTTGCTACCATATTCATTTTAAAAATTATGATTTTTATTATTTCAATTTAAGATATAGAAAACCAATCCTAAGGTAGGAGAAAATCAAAGTAAACAATGGAAATGAAACACTATATTACATCAATAAAGGAGCATGCATATTTAATCATAACTAAATCGATATAATTAAAAAAAAATGTTCAGTATAAACAATCTAATTCAATTTCATTGTCATCTCCAAGTTAGTAATTTTCTCAAGAGTTTGGTTTGCCAAAACTGTCTAAAAACATTTAAAAATTAATTGAAACACAATTCTATTTACAATGCTAGACTTAGCCTAGGAGAAAACAGGGCTTGTTAGGAATGAAAATGCAAATTCTTCCATTAATTAAAATCAAGTCTTTTACTTATTAAACACCAAATTGAATGCTTTTTCCCACTCCTAATCGATTCGTACCGTTTTTTGATCACTGGTTTGGGCGAAATGAAACTCTTCGTACAACTTTTTGATTATCAGTTTGGGTGAAATGAAACTCTTCGTATAGCTTTTCGATAACCGGTTTGGGAGAAATTAAACTAAGCCAAATATAATAGCCTGAATCCATAGCTAAAAATACATATACGATGCCCTAGAAACCAACCCCGTTGTACGTCCTTGGGGGTTTCTCTATCGCTTCACTGACGAAAAATGATACATTTTGCATTGAATAATGTTGTGCCTGCCCGACGCCCCCACCCGGGGATGGAAAATCGAGGCAGACGTTAACAACCTACAACCAATGGAAATTTAACTAAATACTTTTTAAAATAATCCCTTTAATATAAAATAATTGAAACTATAGAAAATACAAAAAAATTATCCTGACCCAGACAGATTAATGCAACTGAGCGATTTATATTTGTCCCTCATAAGGGACATTTTTTTTCCTGAGAAAATAATTCACAATCTTTTAATTATAATAAATAGAGGCACTAAGACATTACAACTAGATGTAGTCAAGCAGATACAAAACATAAGCATAAAACCCTTACAAAATAGGACCAAAGACAAGGTCCAATCTGTATACTACTAGAAAGTTGTACAAATTCATCTATGGAGACATAGATAAATTTAAAAATATAATCAACATAGGATTTATAAGTCGAGTATGCAAAGTTGTTCATAGAAAAAAAAAAAGATCGCGTATCTGATCAAATATTTCAGTGAAGTTCATAAAAGTTCATTTGGAAATGGTCTAAGGTCCATCTCAAGTAGTTGTTCATTGTTTGCTTCCCAAAGAATATAGTTACCCGATCTACAACATAGAGACCCTTTTTGGACAGACTATCAACAAGAGAGTTTTGCTCTTTTTAAATGTGATGGAAAATGATCACTTTGAATAAATATGAAATATGCCTCAATTCTTCGTATATGGCCCGGAGAAGAATTTTCTTGGATCCCTCTTGTATGAAATCCAATCAACCACCAACTTGGAGTCTCCAAACACATGAACTCATTGATTCCTTTGGAATGTGTCAATAACAAAGACAATTTGAGAGTTTGTAACTCTACAGTATTTATGGTGCAATAACCAAAGCCAACTACAAATCTAAAATGAATATGATTAGACATTAAAAAAACACCACCATCCCCACCTAAATGGGGATCACCTTGAGAAGAACCGTAAAAAAAATCGTAGCACATCTCTTTGTTAATTTTCTCCTCAACCAAATTCCTTACTTTTGGTTTATCAACAATCCGAGGGAATAATTTAAGAGTGGCAAAAATCCTGGAGACATAATGAGAAGGGGGAAAGATCACACCATCAAACACAACCTTATTACGGTAAAGCCAAATGCGCCAAATCATTAGAGTAGTAAGGGCTTGATAGTTTCTATAGAGGCCATGGGTGAACCAGTTCCCGACAACATCTGTAGTGAGAAACCCATTCCAATTGAAAATAAACCCTAAAAAATTAAAAGAAAGAAGCCACATATGTTTGTTATATGAACAACATATGAAAAAATGTCCAATATCCTCATTACTTTCCTTGCATAGGAGACATCTTCCAGGAGTGAACCAATATCTTCTAATCATTACCTCTAGGACAAGAATTTTTATGTGCAATGCTAACCAAATGAGTACTTTAAATTTTAGAGGGTAGTTAAGATTCCATAAATCAACATTCCACCAAGGATCCTCTGTTCTATATTATTCCTCTCTAAACACTATATAACCAAGTTGGGGCCTGTAGGATATCCACAACATTTGTACATAATATTAAGGAATCGACCTCATCCTTCAAATGAATATGAGAGTCTTTCAAAAAATTTATGTATCTTTGCGAACAAACCCTGTCCACCTTAAAGAAGCCCAAATCCTCTACTTGCATCCAAGCTTGAGAAAATATAGTAGTGTTGGTACTGTCTTCCACTTGATACAAAAAAAATACCTTGATCTCTTAGGGACTGAATCATATGACCAGGAAGTTTATGGTGCAAATTTCCAATCCATGGGTCATAACCCACCATAATCCTTTTTCAATTTCCTATCCTCAAAACCAACCAAATCAAAACATTTGATGAGGGTCCTCCACATGGTAGACACGTTTCTTGTATCTTTGGTCCTATGTTTAATCCATTCATTAATAGAAAGAGGGGAAATTTATTGTTGAACCACTACCTTAACCCATAGACCATCATTGTTGATGATCCTCTAGTTACCCTAGAAAGCTAATGCCTTGGAGAAACAAGCAGAATTTTTCAAACCCCACCCTCCCAAATACTTGCGACATACCAACTTATTCCAAGCCACCCAAGAAAAAGACTTATCCTCATCATTAATTTTCCATAAGAAATTGTACTAACATTAATTTCTGATTTGTTCCAAAGTACCTGCAAGGACAAAAGCAAGGGAATTCCAGGAAATGGGGATAACTTCTAACACTGATTTGATCAATATAAGTTTACCACCTCTAGAAAGCCACTTGTTACACCAGATTCCTTTCAACTTTGCCCACCATCCATGCCTAATGACATCTATAATAATCATTAGGCTTACAAATTAATCCTAAATATTTTATGCAATCTTGAACATCCACAACATCAAAAGCAAGAAACCTACTAATCCAGACAATGGACTCCTCTTCAAGATTTAAAAAAGAAACTCTAGATTTTCTATCATTGAATACCATCCCTGTGGCCTCAATTTTTTTTAAGGGTATCCTTGAGATTAGTTATATCCCTTTTGGTTCCATTTGAGAACAACAAAATATCTTCAAGGAATAAGAGATGAGTGAAAATAACATTACCTCCAAATATTATGCCACTAAGAGAACCATTATTACCACCTCGAGAAATGGCTCTACTTAAGCCTTTTTCCACTAATATATACAGGAGAGGGGCTAAGGGAAAACCCTTCCTCAATCCTCTATTGGGTCTGAAAAATTATGAAGCTGAACCATTGATTAAAATGGAAAAAGAGAGTGTTTGAACCTAGGATTTAATCTAATTAACAAATTCCACCTGGAATCCATTCTAAAGAAGGACAAGTCTTAAGAAAATCCAATTCACCCTATCATAAGCCTTCGAGAGATCAACCTTAATGATAGCATCATGCATCTTCCTATTTTTGGCAGAGTGCATGAACTCTTGAGGAATGCCAATTGGATCATGTATTTTCCTTCCTTTCATGAAAGAAAATTGCTCTAGATAGATTAAAGAGGATAATATTTTTTCAATATGGTTGCAATGAATTTTTCTATCATCTTATACACAGAGTTGCAAAGAGAAATGGTCTAAATTATTCTCATTTATTGACATTATCCACCTTCATAATCAATACAATAAAGGAAAAGTTGAAAAATGCAAGAATTTTCCCTTTGTACTTGGATTACTCAACAACAACAACCAAATCATTTTCAAAAGTGCCCATAAAACCCATGAAAATTTCCATGGACCACCCATCTGCCCAAGAATTTTGTCCTTTTAGAGAGAGTGAACAACTTCTTTTAATTCCTTTAAGGTGACAACCTTCATAAGAAATTAATTGTACTCCTCATTTACAAAAGTAGGGTAGCCTTCTTTAAGATCCAACATCTTATTCACCTGAGCCCCCTAATCTTCTTTAAAAATGTTGGAAAAATGCTTAACACAAGAATTTTCCAGATTTCTGAAACCACTAACCTGAGAACCTTCTTCATCCTCTATCTACCAAAGCGAGTCTGTATGATCTCTATGTTTAACAAAATTATGAAATTGTTTTTGTTACCATCCCCCTTTAGTATCCATACTGCTCTATTCTTAATCCTTTACATGGCTTCATTTTCATCCAAAAATTTGGTTCTCCTCATCTCCAAAGTCATAACCTATTTTCTATGCTCATTAGAAAGGTAACCTTTGGGATGGTTTTCATAATATAGATCCAAAGTGCTTTCAATATATCTTAATTCTTTCTCTATGTTTTTCCTTCTATTGGATACCTAAGTAATAGACCTTCTTTTTATTCTCTTCATATTATTGAGAAATTGGAGCCCTATAGAGACACCACATTGATCATCAAATGGAATCTAGGAACTTTTGACTATCTCCTTGAATTCTTCATCTTGCAACCAAGTAGCGTTAAATTTAAAGGAGCTAGGAGGTTTATCTACTACCAATACAACCTCCATAAAGAGAGGAAAATCATCTTATCCCCCCCTTACCCCATGTACTGTCTAAGGTTAACAACTAAATCAAGAACACCCCCATTAACCAAAAATATGTCTATCCTCTTAGAAACCTTGTCAGCATCGGCTCTCTTATTTCTCCAAGTGAGTTTCATTTTTGAAGGAATAATATCAAACCATGAAAATTCATCAAGTCTATGAAAAAATAGTCTCACAAAGGATCCTTAAGGGAATTCAGATCCCATATTTCACCTTCTCCCAACGAAAAATTGAAATCTCTACAAACAATGACTCTTTCCCCACCAGTTAACTCTAATACGAAGAAATGTTGGTAAAAAGGGACCCTTTGTTGATAAATTCCATAGACATTTAAAATGGAGTGGGCATGCCCCATCTATCTGGAGAACAAAGAGGTACCCATAATTGAAGGAAAATCCCAACTATTGGGAAAAAGGAAAAGACAAGTCCTCCAACCTACAATAAGGCCCCTAGAGCATCCCAAACCATCCAAAAAATAGAAATCCCACCCAAGAAACAACTTCTTTAAATCTATCACAACACCCTCTCAAACAACAATGGTCTCCTGAAGGAGAAGGATCGAAGGCTTTTTGTCGAAAACAAATCTCTTAAGGGGTAATTTTTTAGCGAGGTGCCCCAACCCTCAAACGTTCAGAGACATAATAAAAATTAATTCAACAATGATCTGGGATTGCATGCTCCAAGGGTACCAGGAATAGTGCCTTGTCTACCTAAAATAACATCATGTGAGGCTTGAGCCCTCACATTTTCCATAACAAACCTCCTCCCCCTGAACCGAGAGGAAACTATAGGAGAGAGATAAGCTAGACCTCCTAAAGCTGGGATTTTCATGTATCTTCTAGACTAAGTGTGAAAATATTGTTCACACCAATATCTACTCAAGCAATTACAAACTCTCACAATTTACCTTGCAAAAAATAGTCATGGAACACATAAAATAGTCATGAATATGATGCAAGCAGTAAAACTCTATTGAATAAGTCTACATCGGCCAAAATTAGGCAATTAAATGGCTGTACAAATATATAATTATATCAGATATTTGAAATCCAAAGAAGGCATTCAAAATCCTCACAAAAGCAGGCTAACTAAAAAGATGAAAAAACCCCCTAGGTGCAAAAAATGATTTCCAAATCACCTATAAGGATCAAAAAATGGTAAATTATGAGTATGATGGTGATGTAGGGTGGAAAATCATGCTAAGTACAACTTTTGGAAAGAGTAAACATCATGGAGGGAGAGTTGGACAAAAAACTACTAAAGCAAAGTCGACTAGCTTTTACCTTTTTACCAAAAATAGTAAAAAGTAGTAAAAAATAGTAATGCGCCATTCTAATCCAGGAATGGAATAAAATATCATAGGATCTTAGGAAATATTATCTAGGATCTCTAGAATTTATCCATAGTGACTCAGGATGGCTTGTGGTCCACACAAAATACAAATAATGGCCAACTACCTAGTCAACACCTATGAATTAATCAAAAAATGACTAATTAATATATCCTAAGTATGAAATGGATATGGATGGGTTTTTAATACTCCAAAAGCCCCCCTTAAGCTTGATTTTTTGTGTAAAAGTCAGAAATATATAGGGCCCAAAAACTTGGCATGGTCACCCTTTTTACATACTACGTTGTCCACAAAACAAGGAAAGAAGGAAAACCTCATGGGAAAAACTCCCCTCAAACATGGAAATGAACAAAATTAATGAATTGCTGATCAATACTTCAATCCACCACATGTTAATCCATCCAAAGAAGTGATATAAGATTGATGAAATTCTTCTTTGAAAAATATTTGGTGAAGATGTCTGCAATTTGCTCAGATAATGGGAAAAATTGTAGATTAATGATGTGGCCATGCACTAGATTCCTGACTTAGTGCATATGAATATCAATATGCTTGGTTCTTTGCCTATGTATTGGATCAGTTGATATCCTTATATCAATTTTATTGTCACAAAAGATGAATGTGGGATTTCTAAAGGAAATCCCAAACTCATAAAGTATACCCTGCAACCACACACACTCAGTTGCAGCATTCACTACTCCTCTGTACTCGGCCTCTGCTAAAGAGAGTCCAATTTAAATTTGTTTCTTAATTAAACATCAAATAGGTCCTGCTCCAAGCATGAAAAAAAAAATGGAAGTGGACTTCCGATCTAGGCTATCACCTTCCCAATCTGAATCAGTAAATCCAATAAGAGAGAGGCTAGAATTTGCAACATAGTGAATCCCATCAGACTTGGTTCCTTGCACATAATGCAAGATTATTTTTGTAGATCTCCAATAAAGATCATGTGGCTGATCCATTTATATTGAATCCACACTCACAACATAAGCAATATCAAGTCGAGTATGGGTCAAGTACAACAACCTACCAACTAGTTTCCTATACAAGGTGTTGTTCACCAAAGGTGTAGAATCTGCTTCTTCAAGTCTTACTCCTGAAAGGAAGGGAGTCTTTGTAGGCTTGCATTCATCCATATTGAACTTATTCAGCAGGTATAAATCATACTTTTACTGATATACTTTAATTCAAGACTTGGATTGTGAGATCTCAAGCCCCAAAAATTGTTTAAGTATTCCCAAGTCAGTCATGGAAAAAGCTTGATGCAAGGAGGTCTTCAATGAATCTATTTGATCAATGGAGATACCTGTTATTAGTAGGTCATAAAAATATAAAAAAATAATCAAAATGGAATCATCAATCAACTTCATGTACACATTCGGATCAGAATTGCATCTACTAAAATATTGTGACAAGAGGAACTTGTCCATCTTGGCATACCAAGCTCTAGGAGCTTGCTTAAACCCATACAAGTAATTATTCAACCTGCACAGAATGTTAGGATCTGAAATATAATCCTATGGATTCTGCATAGATATCTCCTCCTTAATATATCCATGGAGGAAAGCACTCTTGACATCCATGTGAAGAACTTCCCAGTGGTTGGATGCATAAATTTCTAGGACTAGTCTCATCGAATCCATCTTTGCAACTGGTGCACGGGTCTCATTATAGTAAGGGCCATGAAATTGGGATAATCCCTTTTACAAAAGCCTTTCCTTATATTTCATAGTGCCATTAGCAGCAAATTTGGTCTTGAATATCCACTTACACCTTACCAATTTTCTACCTGGAGAAAGCTTGACTAGATCCCAAGTTTCATTCTTTTGCAGTGAATGAAACTCCTCATCCATGGATTTTTTCCATATTGGGTCATGTGAGGCTTATTAATATGACTTAGTCTCTGAATCAACCATCAAAAAACACTTCTCAGGTAGGTAAGGATCATTCACTAAAAGAGAATTCTCAAATTGTGATCTAGTCCTCCTAGGATCCCAAGGATTCCCCACAAGTTCACCATTTGCTTCAAGAATTTTAGCATCCAACTTAGAACTTCTAGGTGAAATTGGATATACAATAATATGGTCTTCATGATCATATATATCAGAATCAGAACTATTATGAGAAACTTCACTTACTCTCACAGGTGGTGGTGCAGAAGATTCTCCAACTTCGGCTGATTGCTAGGGCTCTTCTTGTTAGGAACCCATGTCAACCCTTCTCTTTACTTTGTTAGTATATTGTTGCTGGACGCATATGCTTTGTAAGTCGTCCCGTAGTAATTCTTGATCCATCGTTTGTGTTATTGTTGTTGGGCGCATATGCTTTGTAAGCCGCCCGTAGTATTTGTTGATCCATAGTTTGTATTGGCCCATGGTTCTGACCCATAGTATTGGCGCCTAGATTTAGTATATAAGTGTGTGTTGAGGCCAATGAAGGTACCATGAAGTTATTTGTATTGAGCTTGCTCAAAGGCGGTTGCAACCTCGAAGTGGCCCATGATAAATAAAATATTCTGTGATCTCATATATTGTGCATTTTATCAATTATTTGTTGCAGGTTCCTCACATCTGATATCAGAGCACTTTCTTGGGCTCGTTGGGTGAAATTTCTGCCAAATTTTTTTTTTCGCATCTGTTGTAGGTTCGGATCTAGGAATAATCCCTATCTGCTTAACTATGGGAAGTACTTGGGAATAATCCCTAAAAATCATTGTGAGGAGTACCACAGGAACCCTGAAGTAGCTGGCCCATTGAGAGGACCTGCCAGAGAAAAGGGAAACGAACCCTACCTTATTGACTAGTTCCCACCCGTGAGGTAAACCAATAGCCGTCGTTTGTGGCAAATCGGTTATCAGTTTTACCTGAGCCATTGAGTGAAGGGTGCTAACGCAATATGCAAGCCGTCAGACAACATTGGTGGCCGAGTGAACCCCCTGAACTGTTAGGAAGTCGAGCATACATGGGGTCCATATCTATTTTCAGCTGCAAAATCACAGATTTCCACTGTCCAGAACTGTTGTCGGTCAGTTCCGCGCCGTTGCAGATCCATCTATTGCCAATCACTTCCATGCCATTGTAGATCCCTCGGTTTCTGATCACTTCTGCACTGTTGCAGATCTATTTGTTTCTGATCCCTTTCACGTCATTTCAGATCCATTCCTAAAAAAAGAAAGAAAGAAAGAAAGAGTATAAAATTCTGTTTTTCCGCCATATCTCCCTTGTTTTCACTCTATTTCCTTTGAAACTTTCCTGACACCCTTGTAATCCCATTCTACATATTTCGTTCATGAGGACCTTATCCCAAATTCCACTTCCCAAAGCCAGAAATCTCACATTTGTCTATTTTTAGGGCTTGTCATAACTTCTTCGAATTTCACCCAATCGCCTTCAAATTTTACCGCAGAGTTCATTTCCTAATTCTGCTTCTTTGTCCCTCTCTGCCAAATTTTCTCATTCTTTCACCCCACTTCTGAAATCCTCTTTTTCTACCTCCTTATCCATTCGACATTGTCCAAAACCTAGTAAAACTGAAATTACCCTTCAGATTTTTTCCTGAATCCAAATTTTCATTAACTAAAACAGTTTCTGTTTTTTTTTCTACCCACTCAAAAAAAAAACAAAAAAACTCTTGGTTATGGTTGTCACCCGCACAATAGAAAAAACCATGGAGGAAGCACTTGCAGCCATCCAAGCCAAACTCTAGGATCTCGATGAAAAATTTCTCGGCCTCCATCTTGAGCATTCAGCCATGAACAACAAACAACACTCTGAGTCTTCATCAGACAGTGGGTTCTCTTCTTCCACTAATTTCCGTGGTTCAAAGCTTGATTTTCCTCGCTTCAATGGAACTGATCCGACTGGATGGATCTATCATGAAGAACAATATTTCAGTTTGCATAATACTTTTGATGTCAACAAAGTTCCACTTGCATCCTTTCATTTGGAACATGAAGCTCTTCAATGGTACCATTCGTACATCAGGGCTCATGAAGAGCCAAAATGTCCAGATTTTTGCCAACTCCTTTTGCAATGATTTGGTCCTAGTGCTTTTGATGACTTCATAGGAGCCCTAAGTAAAATTCGTCAAATTGGCACTGTGAGAGAGAATCAAACCGAATTTGAGAAACTAGCTAACCACACCGAAGGATTGCCTGATGACTTCTACCGGAGTTGTTTTATCGGTGGTCTAAAGGATGCAATCCACTCTGAGGTCAAAATTTTTTGTCCCAACATAATGATGGAAGCCCTGGGGTTGGCTAAGTTGGAAGAAGATAAGATTGCAGCCCAACAACGCTCCAAATCCACTTTTGTTCCTTTTCGAAATATGGGTTCTCAATGACCTCCCATTCCGACAACTCCTCGATCAACTCCTATCAAGCATTTTTTTGAAATAGAGATGCAGACACATAGAGAAAAAGGGATTTGTTATAATTGTGATGAGAAATTCACTCGGGGACATAGATGTGTTCAACAAAATCTCTATCTCTTGGATGTGGATTCTCCGCCTGCCTCTGAAATTGGTGAAGAAGCTCCAGATACAATGGATGATCCGGTCGACATTTAGGAGCCTCCTATTGACCCTCCGTCTTAGGAAAACCAGTCAGAGATATCTCTCCATGCTTTAGATGGAATCACCACCCCCCAAACAATGTGGGTCCTTGGTTACTTCAAGAAGATTCCTCTTACAATACTCATTGATTCTGGTAGCGCTCATAATTTCATTGACCCTCAGATCGCCAAATAGATTGATTGTTTTATCCATCCTTGCTCCAACTTTGAAGTCATGGAGCCTCCGCATTGACTTCTGAGCACTTAATCACCTCACCATCAAGGATAAGTTTCCAAATCCTGTTTTTGATGATATTCTTGATGAGCTTCATGGTGCTCAATTTTTCTTCAAGTTGGATCTT
The DNA here is from genome assembly GCA_027924585.1 of Larix kaempferi. Taxonomy (NCBI): domain Eukaryota; kingdom Viridiplantae; phylum Streptophyta; class Pinopsida; order Pinales; family Pinaceae; genus Larix; species Larix kaempferi. The sequence continues at coordinate 870,415 of BSBM01001440.1, forward strand.
CATTCTAAGTATCATCAAATTCGGGTTCATGAGGATGATATCCCTAAAACAACTTTCCGCACACATGATGGCCACTATGAGTTTTTGGTCATGCCCTTTGGCCTCACTAATGCTCCTTCCACATTCCAGGCCTTTATGAATAAAATTTTCCAGCCCTACTTGTGGAAATTCATTCTGGTATTCTTTGATGATATCCTCATATACAGTAAAACATTGGCTGAACATATCCAACATCTAGATCTTGTAATGCAACTTTTCTCTGACCATCATCTCCTCGCCAAAAAGTCTAAATGTGTTTTTGGACAGAAGGAAGTTGATTATCTTGGGCACATTATCTCAAAACAAGGGGTTCGTGTGGATCCTGCCAAAATCGTTGCCATGAACAATTGGCCTCCTCCTCAGACACTCAAGAGGCTTCGTGGTTTTTTGGGGTTGACTAGCTACTACCACAAGTTTTTCAAGGATTATGGGAAGATTGCAATTCCATTAATTGCTCTATTGAAAAAGGATTCTTTTACATGGACACATGCTACTGAGTGTGAATTTGACAAACTGAAACAAGCTATGTGTACTACACCTATTCTAGCTATGCCCGATTTTTCCAAGCCCTTCACTATTGAGAGTGATTCTTGCGGCAATGGACTTGGTGCTGTTCTCCTTCAAGATGAACACCCCATTGCGTTCACCAGCAAATCCCTTTCAGGTAAGAATTTAGCTGCCTCTACATATGGGACAAAAATGATGGATATTTTGCATGCAATACAGAAGTGGTGACCCTACCTATTAGGGAATCATTTCTGCATCAATACTGATCACTAGAGTCTGAAATATTTCCTAAAAAAACATGTATCCTCCCCAACATAACATAAATGGGTTAGAAAACTCATGGGTTATGACTATGAGATCACTTACAAGAAGGGTAAGGAAAATATTGTGACGGATGCTCTTTCTCGCACATTTGATGACCAAGGTTCTCTTTCAGCTATTTCTATACCTATTCCAAATTGGTTGCAATCTTTTAAACAAGGCTATGTCAACAACTGTTCATTATGTCAAATAATCCAATTCTTGTCCAACAACCCTTCTGTTGTACCACATTACTCTTGGGATGGTGCTTCCCTGACATAGAAGGGTTGTCTAGTGCTTCCCCAGAGCACAGATCTTCAACAAGACGTCTTCTATGAACTACATGCTTCTCCATCGGTAGGGCACTCTGGGTTCCTCAAAACGTATGAACGGGCACAACATAACTTCTTTTGGCAGGGCATGAAAAGGACAATTCAACATATGGTGGTTGAATGTGATACCTGCTAGCGCAATAAGGGTGAAACGAAAATCCTTCTGGGATTGCTCGAACCCTTTCCCATATCTACCCGGATTTGGACAAATATTTCTATGGATTTCATTGAAGGGCTCCCTAAATCTAGAGGGAAGATAGTGATTTTGGTTGTGCTTGATCGCCTCTACAAATATAGTCATTTTTATGCTCTCAACCATCCCTATATAGCCTCCTCAGTCGCTCAAATTTTTCTGGACCAGATCTTTCGTCTTCATGGAATCCCTTCTTCCATTGTCTTGGATCGTGATGCGACTTTCACCAGTCATTTTTGGACAGAACTATTTCTCCATAGTGACACCAAACTGAAGATGGGTTTAGGGTATCACCCACAAACAGATGGTCAGACTGAAATTATCAATAAATGCTTGGAAACTTATCTTCGTTGCTTCACCTCTCAACAACAACATCAGTGGGAAAAGTGGCTCCCTCTCGCTGAATGGTGATACAATACTTCTTACCACATTGCCTCTAAAATGACTCCATATGAAGTAGTTTATGGTTAAGCACCACCAGTTATTCTTCCATACACCCCCAGCAGTTCTCCAGTTCAGGCAGTTGACATGGTCCTTTGAAACCGCAATCAAATTCTTCGCATTTTGTGGGAAAATATTCACATGGAAAGAAATCGCATGAAGCAACAAGCCGATCAGCAACGTTCTGAGCGCACTTTTGAAGCAGGTGATATGGTTATTCTTCGTCTCTAGCCTTACAAGAAATCATCCCTGAAACTCAAAGGGTGTCATAAGCTCACTCCAAAGTTCTATGGGCCATATAGGATTCTTCAAAAAATTGGGTCCATTGATTATAAATTGGAACTTCCTCCTTCTTCCCGCATTCATCCAGTATTTCATGTCTCTTGTTTGAAGAAAGTTCTTGGCACCAACATCAGAGGACACACTATATTACCAGAACTAGATAATGAAGGATCCATCCTTTTGGAGCCGGAGGCTGTCCTCAATAAGTGCACTCACCAGCTTCTCTCTCGCTCTATCACAAAGGTCTTAATTCAGTGGCACGGAATTCAACTAGAGGATGCTACATCGGAACCACTCCTTCAGATTCAGCAACAATTTCCACATCTAAAGCTTTGATGACAAAGCTTTTTCTAAGGGGGAGGGGATGTTAGGAACCCATGTCAACCCTTCTATTTACTTTGTTAGTATATTATTGTTGGACGCATATTCTTTGTAAGTCATCCCGTAGTAATTATTCATCCATAGTTTGTGTTATTGTTGTTGGGTGCATATGCCTTGTAAGCTGCTCATAGTATTTGTTGATCCATAGTTGGTATTGGCGCATGATTTTGACCCATAGTATTGGCGCCTAGATTTAGTATATAAGTGTGTGTTGAGGCCAATGAAGGTACCGTAAAGTTATTTGTATTGAGCTTTCTCAAAGGAGGTTTCCCCCTCGAAGTGGCCTGTGATCAATAAAATATTCTGTGATCTCATATATTGTGCATTTTATCAATTAATTGTTGTAGGTTCCTCACACTTCTTCGAATTGAGCACTCCTCTCAATGAATTCTTTTTGAGTGGTCATATTCACCAATTGATAAGCCTTGGATTCTTCTGAATAGACAACAAAGATACATGGTTGGATTTGGGGATTCATGGCCCTCCTCTTCTCAAGTGGAATTCTATCCCAAGCCTTAGAGCTAAAATGCCTGAAATGAGAGACATCAGGTTTGTGCCCAGTCCAAGATTCAAACAGAGTGATTCCTTTCAATGCTTTATGAGGCACTCTATTATGTATGTATGCTTCACAGTTGATAGCTTCATCCCAAATTCTTCTAGACAAATACTTAGACTCAAGCGTGCATGTAGCCATCTGTTTGAGAGTTTGTTCTTCCTCTCAGCAACACCATTCTGCTGAGGCCCGTGTAGGGAACAGTGTCTTACATATGAAAACCAATAGAAGCACATAATTGTTTAAAATCATATTTGATGTACTCCCCACCATTATCATATGTGAGTACGTTGATATATATTTTAGACTGGTTCTCAACTTAGGCTTTGAAAATCTTGAAACAACTGAAAACTTCATACTAGAATTGTAGGAAAAAGACCCAACAGTATCTGGAAAAGTCATTTATGAAGGTTAGGATGTATTTTGAATTGTTCAAAGAAACATGGGGGGAAGAGACCTAAATGTCACTGTGAATGAGCTCAAGAGGTGCAGAGATTCGTTCAGACTTGGATCTTTCAAACTTATGCTCAAGGTGTTTTCCTAGGATACAACTTTGACACAATCCTTTAGAAAACATGATGTTGGGAAGCCCTATGACCGTATTCTTCTCATAAAGTTGAGAAAGATATTTTTAATTGAGATTGCCAAATGGGTGATTCCATGAAGATGGGTAACTCTTTTTGGCCAAATATGACGGTGAAAAACATAAATTTTACCCATGTATTAAATTGAAGCCCTCGAAATTCATATTTTCCACATGAATTTTGACATGCGATTGAAAAACGAAATGTAGATAATTATGTTGGCTTTCCAATGATATTTTTTTTCAAAATATACCAATTTCATTTATTGTGTCGAATTTTCATTTAATGAAATGCGTGTACTTAAAAATTTGAAGAGCAATTAACAAGTAGTTTGTGTGCGTGCACAATAATTTAATGTTAAAGTAATAATTGTAAAAAATGAAATATGTGAACATGATCTAGACAGAATGTACTAGTGCTTACATATTTTTCTTTTAATTTTTCTCGAAAAATCATATTTATTATTATTTTTCGAAATTGACCAATGAATATTTCAGTTGCATTTTGTACACGTGTGTGTGTGCACCAAATCTTTCGATTGTTTACATAATTTGCAAAACTAAAAATATGCTTTTGAAGAGGACACGTTTATCTAGTGCTTGTGTATTTTTTCAAAAATTTTGGATGTGTATTTTGAATGTTGTGGATTTATCTTTGAGCTCAATCGAAGTTGTCTGCAGGGTTTTTTAGGGCAAGTTTTAGTAGAAATTTAAAAACAAAAGACATACGAAGATAAAAATTCGTAAATTTTATTTATCTAGATAGAGGATTCATTGATGACTCCAATGGTATCAAGTCCTACCATTCATATGCATTTAATGACATGGTTTACCCCTATGGAATGAAAAAAAAATTCATTATGCAGTGAAAAGGGCTCTTGACCTATTTTTTAGGCCCTCGATTGAGGAATTTAAAATACCTCGATCGAGTGTTTAATAGGACCTTGATTGAGGGTTTTAACTAGACCTCGATTGAGGTATGTTCAAGCCCTCGATTGAGGTATTTTCTCGATCGAGGGCCTAAAAAACAAGCCGTGGGCCCTTTTTTATATTTTTCAAAAGCTAGATCGAGCTTTTCAAAAGCTAGATCAAGGTTTTCAAAATCTATATCGAGGTCTTGTTTCAAACCTTGATTGAGGTTTTAATAGCTCGATTGAGGTATTGTTTCAATGCTTGATCGAGATCTTTTAAATCCCTCAATCGAGGTCTTTTAAAACCCTCGATTGTGGTTTTAATACCTCGGTCGAGGGTTTTAAAAGACCTCGATCGAGGGTCCGGAACACAAATTTTTGGAACTTTGCTCGCGAAAAATAGTGAACCAAATTCATGGATCAACCCAAATATCTCATGCCATAATTTGCTTGACTCATTGGCATGAGTAAGGAGAGAAGAAGGTGATGAGAAAGGCACAAAGAGTGAAAACCTATATAATTTTGAGTTATGGTCAGCAATACCTAAGGGAATAATTCGACCTGTGAAATTATCAGATATTTCAACATTATTAGGTGTGAAGAAAACCCTTTTGAGAGATCCGGTGTGATTCATCTGGTAAATTGACAAAAGGTTTGCAGCTAGACCTGGGACATACAACACATTAATGAAAGAACCATACTCAAGATCAATACTACCTTTACCTTGCAAGTAGTTTCGAAATCAGATTCGGGATTCGAATTCAAATATGGTCGATTGGTGATGAGATCGCTGATAACGATGATGGTTCCAAACTTGCTGGAGTTGGAAGAAGGGACATTCAATCCCGCAACTGGGAAAGCCGTCACGTTCCTTCCAATTAAATTTTTGTTGTAACATCCCTCATATTTTGATCCCTATTATCAATTTTGGTAATTGTAATTGTAATTGTGTAAATGGCCCTAGTGAGGAGCTCAAGGCCAAGGCCCCACGAGTGGAACTTGAAACTAGTGTTATGATTCATAAGTGTTTTTTAAAACTTAAGAGACAATTGGCGACTATGCAAGTTAAACAACAGGAAACAATTTTCCACTAGGAGGAAAGCAACAAGTGAAGGGTAGTGTAGTTACGAGGAAACAGTGGTAGACAACGAGGAGTCACCTTAATTCCTCAAAACACTTATACTTGATCACCTTAATTTATTCGTATTGTCCTCTTAGGTAAACGATAGTGATTATTAATCACAAAGTTATCATTCTAGCTCCTATTACCTTTTATGATCAAAGCTAGCTATTATATTAAGTCAAGACTAAGTAGTCATTCTTATTATCTTGTTTCATATCAAGATATACGCTTAATATCTTGGAAAGGTAAAAGAGATCAATAATATTATAAATATGGGTATAAGTATAAGTAATCACCTTTATATCAATTGTGGTATTGGTATATATATATATATATATATATAAAGGAACATTAGAATAAATTATTGTTGGGAAGATAGCTATAATCTATATCTACAAAATAAATGCTATGTACTAGTTACGTAGTAAAGGAGAAAGAAGTTAGCTATAATATTTTAAAGCAAATATGATTACCTATTAGCCTAAAAGCTAACCACTATTACAACCGCAATCCTAAGCGAGATTAAATCACAAAGTCAAATTATACTACATACATTAAATATCTATGGGATTAATAATTATGGAGAGACATCCCTAAGATTTTGATGCAAAGGTAAAATATTTTAATAACCATATATATATATATATATATGGATAGTCAAGCTTTTCACAAATTAGAATAATAAGTATAGGAACCTCAAGATAGTAAAGTTAATTATGACCTTAAAATCTTGATCATGATAATCAAGGATTTCTCTACCTAGGAAGGAGGTCATCCTAAGGAATTATTTAAGTATACAATTATATTGATATATGCAACTTAAAGAATATATATGTTTTGGTATTTGTTGAAGTAAAAACATATATATGTTTCAAACATAAAATTTATAACGTTATAAATGTGTTTAGGGCATAGCCTATATAATCATATAATAAACACATATATATACTTTAAACATAAAATTGCTAAGCTAAACCTATTAAATAAGAGATGGGAACTTTGCTTATAATATAAATTGCTATAAAATACATAAATATATATTTTAACTGTTCAAATTTTTAGGTTCGTTTAGTTTAAAAGAGTTGTTGGGTAGTGTAGTCAAGGAATTTATGACCCCAGCTGGTTTCCTTCGTGGAGCACTACATTTTCCATATGTCTTTAGCAAACACGCCAATCCTTACCTACCACTATAGACAAGTGGCAAGGGTATTACGTTTTTCTGGGGAGTTTGTCTCCTCCACGCATATGACACTGAGCTGGTAGTTGTTCCATCATCCCAATGGTTGCCGACACTTTGGTTCTTTATACTTGATCTGCGTCGGCTTTGGGTTTATCATCATGGGTATGGGAGAGGTGGGCGTTCTCTACAAGGAGAATGCGACCTCTGCATCTGAGGGGAGATCTCTGCAAAATGTTGTAGTAGGTGATCCCTGCGAGGGGAAGTATGATCTCGACGAAGAGTAATAACCATCTCTATGATAGAATAATAGAAGTCTCTACAAAGGAGATAGAAAACCCCGGCGAGAATAAGGAGACGACGCGTCTCAAAAGGTGGAGTTGGTCTTGTCCTGTGAAGCGTGAGCACCGATCTCATTCCCAGAATTGCGATGTTGTGTGTTTCATGTGGATGGGTCTGCAACCAGCTATTGTAGAAGCCGATACTTTAGATAGTCTAGGGTATGATCTGTCCCTTTATTGATATCGCTGCTTGATAGAGGTATTTCCATTTCCTACCTGGCTTAGTTCATTTTGTTATCACGCATTTAAAGTAGAATTATCCTTGCATCCTTTAGATGAAATGGATCTCTACTTAAGCATGTTGATTTTGGATTGATGCATTAGAACCTGGTAAGTAATAGCGTTATAGTTGCACCCATTAGATACAATGAATCTATGCTTAATCCTATCAACTCTTGAATTGATGCATTCTAAAACCTATTAGATAATGAGTTATCGCTGCATTCTTAGATGTAGTCGATCTGTGCTTAGTTATTTTGTGTTTTTGTTATGTGCTTTGTCGATTTGCATACAGAGCTAAAATATGAAGTATATTGCTGTTAATAGTATGAGTGGTGTGATGTATCACATTGGAATATACTATAAGCTTAGGCTGCAATTTCCGTGCAGTACGCTGCAATATACTATATGTATATCTTTAAGTTATTTGTGGTCTGCAGTATGCAGATAAACACAGAGCGGATTTCCGGGTCTTAAAAATATTAATCTGGTATGATATATATATATATATATATATATATATATATATATTACCAAATTGGATTCCCTTCAATTTTATTATATATGTTGAATGGAAATCGTGTTAAACCCATGTTTATTTCATGACTCTGGATTGAAATCGAAAATTGGGTCTTCTGCTTGATTATATTATGTTGATTGGAATTTGTGTTAAATCCCTATTAATTTCATGACGTTGGATTGAAATTGAAAGTGAGTTTCTGTTTGATATATATATATATATGTATTATATAAGATAGATACATATATTAACCTAGAGCGGTGAAGAAATACGCAGATAGTATATTTAAAAGATATTAACATATTAAAATAGAGATATGAAGATTTATACTTGTGTCTCCACAAGAATAGTTGTATGTACTATTTGAAAACGTTAAGAGAGACACTTAGGGATATAAATATAGTTGTCTTTACAATATGCTAGGATGATGTTTGTATAATATATCTATATGTTGGTTCATGTACATTACATGTATATGCTAGGTTGCATGTGACCTTTCTTTTATTCATTGTGGGGATAAGGTTTCCATCTAGCCTTATATTTTGTTACGGCTATATCTGCCACCATGAAGTTAATCTGGATCCAATTCAGGATCTCTTATATATATATTTTTATACATGTAAAAGTTCTATGTGATAGAGGCTTAGAGAAAGAAGAGAGAGGTTGTTGCAACAACCATGTTGCTAGATGCAATACTTTGAAATTGACTAATAATAAAATGACATTGGTTTGTGGACGTATCCCTAGATTGGGTGAACCACGTTAAAATTTTGTGTGTGTATCTCACCTTAATATTTTGGTCTCTCTTATATGTACTTTTTATCTTTGAATCTCCTTGATAATTGAGAAGTCGTTGTCATCTATGTAGATGTCCTTCTAAAAGATTAATTTATTATTGTAATATTTTGAACATGCATAACCTTATAAACATACTCTTGTTTTAGGCACATTGATGTTAATGGACAATTTCAGCATAAATACAACATTTTTGCAATTCAAGTTATTATGTTGAATGAATGGTTGTCCTATATAGTTACCTCTGTCGAGGTAATTTGTTATGGTTGTTATGATTTCTCTTACACAAAATTATCCCAAGTAAGGTAAATAAGCTTTATAGACATTTTTATAATGTTAGGCAAATTTACGTTTGTGGAATTTGCAATATAATTATCATTAAAAGTTTTGACAATCCACTAATTTACTGACCCAAAATTTGGGTATGTGACATATGGTATTAGAGCGCTAGGTTACAACACTCGGTCCTATTGGGCTCAACATGAGATAAGTAATTATGAAAGTTGAAAAACTAACTAATCATGTTGTTTTGTTGGGTTTTGGATGCATGGACTGGACGAGGGGGGAATGCTATTCGAGTTAAACTTCATGTTCTCCCAAAAGAGTAAAGATAAGTATTTTCATCATTCTTTTTCCTTACAAAATTATGAGTGAGGTACATTTACTTATGTCGTGAGTTTTCACTTGTTAGATACAAGATATAGATACTTGCATTGTTGTATGGTATTATTATGGAATGTGGTATCTTGTTGAGAATGATTTCAGTATATGTGCAAAGGGTTATGAGATTTACATAAAATAGAAATTACTCATGCTTAGTTGATTTTATTGAATTATTGATACAAGTGTGTGAGTGATGTACTTCCATTAAAACCTATAATAAGAAATGCATATGTAAATACTTTAATCAATGAGAGGAAATTATTCCTTGCCTAAAAGAATGGTTCACTTTTTATTGAAGTAATTGGTTTTATTACAAAATGGTATAATCAATGTTAACGTGTAAAGTACATTCTAGGACATAGTGTTAAAAGGTCAAAAAAATTGAAGTATGTACAATTGTTAAAATGACCAATAAGATATGCAAGAAAAATACATGAAAGGTTTGCAAGTTACAAAGAAATACTAGGATGTAATTATATCATATGAAGGATGTATCGATATAGATGTTGTTCTTATGTCCTTTCTGAAATTTATGTGAAATGTAATGATTTTTGTATCATGATTGATTAACTTTTTTAAAAGGAATAGAAGCGTCATAATCTTTTATGTTGGATTGTTGATTTATAATTCTATTGTCATTTGGTAAAGTACTAGTCTAGAAGAAGTAGATAAAGATATGGAAAACTTTGGCAAAACATGTTATTACCTTCACCAAACAAAGGATTATGAATAGTGTTCTGCACATGCAGATTAACCTAATAAGAAATTTCAAATCGCATAGGAGTATCAAGTAGATCCACATTATAGTTGTTTGGTTTTCTATTTTCTTTTAAGAATTACTAAGTGCACTGCCTATGAGCTTCCTAAGGTTAGAATGTAGTATTATTAGTATACTCCAAAGAAGTAAGCTTGTTTGATTAGGTAAAGTCACTTGAACAACTTCAATTATAATATCTACATTTAATTGGTATTTCATAGTTGTTATGACAAATTCCTTTAATCCTATATTGGAAAATATTGCATTCGTAGGTATTATAGAACATGATTGGGTAAAATACTTGTTATGGCTACGTATTAATAGGTGCATTCATTGAAATAAAGAGTTGGTCCTCAAGTATCAATGATAGAATGTACATATTTTGTACTTAGGCTTTGATAGTATGCTTATTGCAAAAATATATGTTGTCTTTCTTCCATTTTTTCGTGGATCCAATAGTATGGAGTCCATAGCCTAAGTAATTATTAATCCCGAGTATTGATAGCTAGAATTAATTTGACATCCTAGGTTACAAGTTATGTTTAAATACATGCACGAATTTATGTGATAAGATGACTGATGTGTTTGAATATTATTTTTGTTTACGAAAAATTGTCATTTTTTTAAATGTTAAGATTTTATTGCTTAACATGAATTCTATTTCATTTTAGAACTTCTTATTGTTATTAAAGTTTTTACTATATAGAATGGCAAGCAGCATTTCCTAGGGGTTTAAATGATCTTATTTTAGAATGCATATGATTCTAATTGTTTCTTCTTAGATAGACCTCTAGTAGGGTTTGTTATATCTTGTAATAAAGATTGATGTGTATCAAGTTAAAGGATCTTGTTAATAGTTGCAGCTTGATTATAGGAATAGAAGAATCCTAAATCTTGTTATGATTGATTGATCACATGATATTTTAAAAGGGTATGGAAAGATTATAGAGAAAAGAATCTTTAGATGATGAGTCTCAGGATGAAATGAATCTAAATGTTTAAATTATGATACTAACATGTTTGTTTGTTAGCAGACTTGACCTTAGACTCACATTAAGGATATTGAAGAGTTTACAACATAATGAATTGAAGAGGATGCACAAGTTAATTGAATGAGCATGCATGTAATGCTATGGAACTAATGTGTTCAATTGTTGAGCAATTGAAGCAAATAGATTTTTCTTTTATACTAACATTTCAGGAGGTGATCTTGATTTCGACCGATGTCATGATTAAAGTGGAACATTGATTATAAAATCATTCATATAGATAATTTGAGCTAAATCACCCAAGAGTAAGTAATGATTTACTTTACATTTTATTATAGTGTGGATTACATGATTTTATATGATTGATGTTATACTTGTGATTAATGATGTGTGATCATCAAAATGCATAGAATGTGATAAGAAAAATAGGTGAATACATTTGTTAATATTTTGTTACTATTATGTTGCATATGGCGTGCCAGAAATGATAAAGGATTGTTATTAAGTAAATTTCCTAGACTCAGACGAGAAGGTTTGAGGGGAAAAGAATATTTCCTGGACTCAAGCATAAAGGCTGCATTTTGCATTCACTTACTAGTTGTTGCAAGGGGAAACTCCCCTAAAAATGTGTTAATGTTCCCCAAGGAAGTGGAACAGAGTAGGCGGCTCATTGAATGTTAAATTGACCCAAAAGACCTAGGAAATATTTATATCCATCGAATTGAGCAGGGGGCTCACAACTTTTTTCCTTGTGTTTGCTAGAAACTGCTACGTTGAGCACACAAGAGATTCGATGAGGGGAATTATATCTATTGAGTTGCAGAGTAAGAATGTCAGATTATTCTGCTGAGTTTACAGAGGGTATTCTATCTTCAAGTTTTGATTTGATGAGTTTCAAAGAGAATAGAACTCGAGGAAGAGTTATGTGTCCAACAGAGGAATTGCTAAAATTCCAAACTCATGGGAGAGTTTGATGATGAACAAAGTTTTGTTGAAAGTTTTGTTTTATGATATAGAAAATATTAATGATTTGTCTTATAACTAGACTATCATATGTATTTATGTGTGAATGTGATGAATGCTAGAATAAGCAAATACTTGAGGATGAGGATGAATGATAAATGTTAAACATTTACTGTTGTAATTTTGTGAAGTATAATGATGTTATGCTGAAGAATGATGGAACATATTGTATGAGTTGTACAATGTACAGGTTGAGAAAGAAGTACGAACCCTAAAGACTTGTAAAAATTGTGGAGGTTCGAAGACGATCAAGAACACCAAAGGAAAGACAACAAGTGGACTCCAGAAGAGTAGACGAATTGCTGATCAGTATGAACACCGAGGAAGGTGTTATTCTTAAGGGGAGGAGGATGTTACATCCCTCCTATCTTGATCCTTATTATCAATTTTGGTAATTGTAATTGTAATTGTGTAAACGAACCTAGTGAGGAGCTCAAGGCCAAGGCCCCACCAATGGACCTTGAAACTAGTGTTATGATTCATAAGTGTTATTTAATACTTAAGAGACAATTGATGACTATGCAAATTAAACAACAGGCAACAATTTTCCACTAGGAGGAAAGGAACAAGTGAAGGGTAGTGTAGTTACGAGGAAACAGTGGTAGACAACGAGGAGTCACCTTAATTCCTCAAAACACTTATACTTGATCACCTTAAGTTATTCCTATTATCATCTTAGGTAAACGATAGTGATTGTTAATCACAAAGTTATTATTCTAGCCCCTATTACCTTTTATGATCAAAGCTAGCTATTTTATTAAGTCAAGACTAAGTAGTCATTCTTATTATCTTGTTTCATATCAAGAGATACACTTTATATCTTGGAAAGGTAAAAGAGATAAATATTATTATAAATGTGGGTATAGCTATAAGTCATTACCTTTATATCAATTGTGGTATTGGTATATATATATATATATATATAAAGGAACATTAGAATAAATTATTGCTCGGAAGATAGCTATAATGTATATCTACAAAATAAATGTTATGTACTAGTTACATAGTAAAGGAGAAAGAAGTTAGCTATAATATTTTATAAGCAAATATGAATGCCTATTAGCCTAAAATCTAACCACTATTACAACCACAATCCTAAGCGAGATTAAATCATAAAGTCAAATTATACTACATACATTAAATATCTATGGGATTAATAATTATGGAGAGACATCCCTATAAGGATTTTGATGAAAGGTAAAATATTTTAATAAACATATATATATATAATAAGTATAGGAACCTTTCACAAATGAGAATAATAAGTATAGGAACCTCAAGATAGTCCTTAAAATATTGATCATAAGGATTTCTCTACCTAGGAAAGAGGTCATCTTAAGGAATTATTTAAGTATACAATTATATTGATATATGCAACTTAAAGAATATATATATGTTTTAGTATTTGTTGAAGTAAAAACATATATATGTTTCAAACATAAAATTTATAAGGTAATCCGATAAATATGTTTAGGGCATAGCCTATATAATCATATAATAAACATATATATATACTTTAAACATAAAATTGCTAAGATTTTAACTTATTAAAGAAAAGATGAGCACTTTGCTTATAATATAAATTGCTATAAAATATGTAAATATTTATTTTAACCATTCAAATTTTTAGGTTCGTTTAGTTTAAAAGAGTTGTTGGGTAATGTAGTCGAGGAATTTATGACCCCAGTTGGGTTCCTTAGTAGAGCATTACGTTTTCCATCTGCCTTTAGAAAACACGCCAATCCTTACCTACCACTGTAGATAAGTGGCAAGGGCATTACGTTTTTCTGGGGAGTTTGTCTCTTCCACGCGTAGCATGATGAGCTGGTAGCCATGCCATCTGCCCAGTGGTTACCGACACTTTTGTTCTTTATACATGATCTGCGTCGGCTTTGGGTTTATCATCACAGGTATGGCGGAGGTGGGCATTCTCTACAAGGAGAATGTGACCTCTGCATCTGAGGGGAGATCTCTGCAAAATGTTGTAGTAGGCGATCCCTGTGAGGGGAAGTATGATCTTGGCGAAGAGTAATAACCATCTCTGCGAAGAGTAATAACCATCTCTGCGATATAATAATAGCAGTATCTGCAAAGGAGATAGAAAACCCCTACGAGAAGAAGGAGATGTCATCTCAAATGGTGGAGTTGGTCTTGGCCTGTGAAGCATGACCACCGATCTCATTCCCAGAATTGCGATCCTGTGTGTTTCATGTGGATGGATCTGCGACCAGCTATTGTAGAAGCCCATACTTTATATAGGCCAGGGTATGATTTGTCCCTTTATTTCTATCGCTTCTTGATAGAGGTATTTCCATCTCCTACCTGGCTTAGTTCATTTTGTTATCACGCATTTATAGCAAAATTATCCTTGCATCCTTTAGATGTAATGGAGATCGACTTAAGCATGTCGATTCTGGATTGATGCGTTAGAACCTGGTAAGTAACAGAGTTATAGTTGCACCCATTAGATACAATGAATCTATGATTAAGCATATCGACTTTGGAATTGATGCGTTCTAAAACCCGTTAGATACAGAGTTATCGCTACATTCTTAGATGTAGTCGATCTGTGCTTAGTTATTTTGTGTTTTTGTTATTTGCTCTATCGATTTGCATACAGAGTTAAAATATGAAGTATATTGTTGTTAATAGTATGAGCACTGTGATGTATCACATTGGAATATACTATAAGATTAGGCTGCAATTTCCGTGTAGTATGCTGGAATATACTATATCTATATCTTTAAGTTACTTGTGGTCTGCAGTATGTAGATAAACAGGGAGCTGATTCCCTTCAATTTTATTATATATGTTGAATGGAGATCTTGTTAAACCCTTATTTATTTCATGACTCTAGATTGAAATCGAAAATCGGGTTTTATGCTTGATTATATTATGTTGATTGGAATTCGTCTTAAACCCCTGTTAATTTCATGATGCTGGATTGAAATTGAAAGTGAGTTTCTGTTTGATGTTTGATATATATCTATATATATATATAGATATATTATATAAGATAGATCCATATATTCACCGTGATCAGTGAAGAAAGATGTAGATAGTATATTTAAGAGATATTCCATATTAAAATAGAGATATGAATATTTATACGTGTGTCTCAACAAGAATAGTTGTATGTACTATTTGAAAACGTTAAGAGAGACACTTAAGGATATAAATATAGTTGTTCTTACAATATGTTAGGATGATGTTTGTGTAAAATATCTATATGTCGATTCATGCATATTATATGTATATGCTAGGTTGCATGTAACCTTTATTTTATTCATTGTGAGGATAAGGTTCCCATCTAGCCTTATATTTTGTTACGGTTATATATGCCACTGTGAAGTTAATCTGGATCCAATTTAGGATCTTTTATATATATAGTTTTATACATGTAAAAGCTTTATGTGATAGAGGTTTAGAGAAATAAGAGAGAGGTTGTTGCAACAACCATGTTGCTGGATGTAATACTTTCAAATTGACTAATAATAAAGCGACAATGCTTTGTGGACCACGTTAAAAATGGTCTCTATTTGATGTGACTTTTGTGTGTATCTCCCCTTAGTATTTTGGTCTCTCTTATATGTACTTTGTATCTTTGAATCTCCTTGATAATTGAGAAGTCTTTGTCGCCTATGTAGATGTCCTTCTAAAAGATTAATTTTATTATTGTAATATGTTGAACATGCATAACCTTATAAACATACTCTTGTTTTAGGCACATTTATGTTAATGGATAATTTCACCATAAAGACAACATTCTTTCAATTCAAGTTATTATGTTGAATGAATGGTTGTCCTATATAGTTAGGTGTGTCAAGGTAACTTGTTATGGTTGTTATGATTTCTCTTACACAAAATTATCCCAAGTAAGGTAAAGAAGTTTTATAGACATTTTTATAATGTTAGGTAAATTTATGTTTGTAGAATTTGCAATATAATTATCATTAAAAGTTATGAAAATCCACTAAATTACTGACCCAAAATTTGGGTATGTGACCGTCGTGCATATAGAATACCATATTCATCTCACTTTCTGCGGCAGCATCCTGCAGGGATACGGAGACCGTGAAAATGATGACCATGGCCGGAATCAAAAGCCAAGAACCCATCGAACGGTAATGGAAGTTGATAAGCAACATGTGTATTTCTGTGGGAAACTACTGCAACGCTCATGAATAAATAGCTGCTACGAGCCGTAAACGGAAAAACATCCAGATTCTAATTCCAGTTGGATTTGGAATTTACTCATGAGTCACAAGTTGTTGCTCTTTTGTTTGTGTGCATACTAAGTGACATCCATATTTTTCGGACAGTCAATTCAATTGGTTTTTGCATTTAATATTAATTTACTTCTTAGATGTTTTTATTTAATATTAATTTACTTCTTAGATGTTCTTTTCTATTAGTTCGAGTCACAAGATGTTGTTCTTTTGTTTGCATACTAAGTGACATCTGTATTTTTCGAACAGTCAATGTAATTGGTTTTTGCATTTAATATTAATTTACTGGTTTTTGCATTTAATATTAATTTACTTCTTAGATTTTCTTTTTCTATTAGTTCATGTTTGGAATATAGAAATCATTTAATCATATATAAACTATGACTTTATATTAATCTTAAAACAAATTCATAATGTTTCTCAATATTTAGTAATAATTATGTAGTCAATTTAATATTTAAAAAATATAAATTATTTTGTTGAATATTCAAGATTTGTTATTTTTATTTTATAACTGGTTAAAGACCTTGAAGTAACAAATTACATATCATTTTGTGCAATCTACCATATTCACATTAAAATTAATTTCTAATTCTAAAAAGTCAATTAATGACATATATATAGAGAGATATTTAAAATACTATTTATGAACTACTAGTAAAGCGGCTCAACAAGAGCCTCATGTGGCTTACAAGAATTGAAGCTTGGCTAAGATTTAGAATTGTAACACCATTTTAACTACAAAGAAAATGGCTAACTCTTTAAAAAAAGATATGAATTGAATTTTATTAATAGTATTTTTAATAATAAATAAGTAACTAAAATAATATCATATAAACTAAGAAAATTATAAATATATAGATCATATCTTAATTATAAACATAATCTTAAGGCAGTGACTAGGACTGCTTTGCAGCTATTTCTCTTATTTCTTTAAAAAGTACCAAAATGTGGTAATGTCCCAGATGACAGAACTAATATTTAATATTAAATGAAACCCAA
The DNA here is from genome assembly GCA_027924585.1 of Larix kaempferi. Taxonomy (NCBI): domain Eukaryota; kingdom Viridiplantae; phylum Streptophyta; class Pinopsida; order Pinales; family Pinaceae; genus Larix; species Larix kaempferi. Next base: position 887,775 of record BSBM01001440.1, read on the forward strand.
CCCACATAAATTGTAAGCACTCCATCCACATGATTGTTTTTGTTATGGCCAATACTTTATTCATCATTCACCTTGACTTAAGGAATGAATAATTTATTAGTTTTAAGCATGCACATATATAATATGATATTATTTTTATTATTAGCATCATTATAATATGATATATTGGCCAGGTGAACTTCTATATGAGTTAAGCTAATCACGACTAGTCCAAAACAACAACCCTTTACTCATGGAAATCATGTAATGTGGTACCAAATATAACAAGGGTTGCCAGCAACAAAATCTCTTTAGAAAACAAATTGAACAAAAAATAATAATTAAGAAATACTAAACAGTAAGAAGGATTTTGCAGACTTGTTAACTTATAAGTATAAGGGGAAGAAGGATTAATCTGCAAGGATAACATTGAGTTGTCAGTATTGGTTTATGATCCCTTAGATTTTAGGGATCCTTCAAGATGCAAAGGAAATAGTTGTAGGTCTGGAGTTATCGATGATCTTCTTCTTCAATATACTCGGATGGATTAATGAGAACTAATGATGTGTGTAGGCAGATTGACTCTGAGCTGCTTTATCTGTGTAGGATGATTTCTTCATTCGGAGTCATGATCTTCCACATTCTACCTTTTGTTTGCATGAGTTTACATTCACAAGAATATCATGAGAAGCATGGCTCAACTCCAAGTTCGTTATTATTCATTCTCCAATAGAATTAATGGAATCCCATATCATATTGTTCTTCAACGGTGATACTTAGTCATTCATCTGTACTTGTGGAGGCCCATGAGAATTTTGTTTTAGTAATTCTATCCCTTATCTTTTCATACCAGTAGATGTAGGTGTTTGGACATCAACACTGGCCTTGGAAAAAGATGTTGCTAGTCCCGGAAAACAATGGAAAAATGACTACACATTCACAAATATTTCATCTAAAACTACAAAAGAGGGAGTCTTAAAAATTATTCTAACTTTCTAAGATGATACGGGATACAAATAAGATTTTAAGCTAATTATAAGATTTAAATTTAAAAAAAATCTTAAACAAAAAGTATAAATAAATCAAAATAGCAACTAGTTAACCATTATGTTAATAAAACATTGTACAACAAAAAGAAGATGCGAATGCTCTACACTAGAATTATATTTTTTTGAAATTATTTGTATCATATGCTAACAGAGATCCATATCCACCACCAGAATCTATAAATTTGAGTTTTATATAGATCTGTGCTAGTGCTCATCTTAATGGCTAAGCTTACTTGAATACAAAAATTATATGTCTATATACCAATCCAAGCTTAGTTGAATTAAAAATGTATGTAGGTACAAATCTATTCACCTTTGAACATAACATAGCTAACAAGGAGGATGAAGCAAAGATAAATAGAGGATCTTCAGACATTGCTGCGAATGGAAAATTACGAAGGGAGTATTCCTGCTTAGGTATGAGTGACGTAAGAATTATGAGTTCAAGTACGCAATAGATAAATGTGAGAAATAAAATCGAGAAAACCCAACAAATATAGAAAAATAAAATTAATAGTTGGGAAGACTCACTTATATGAATGGAATTTAAAAAATAAAGTCGATAGCATCCAACAAATAGAGAAAAATAAAACTAATAGTTGGGAGGACTCACTTATATGAATAGAATTAACCGTTGGAGTTGGGCTTGTGTAGTTTTTGTTTTTGAGGTTTTCTGCTTCTGTCTTTTTCACGCTTTGTGGTCCTCAAATCAGTAGAATAAAAGCAACATGGAACAAAATTATGGAAAAATATTTAAGAACAATAGCAATATGGAACAAAATTATAAAAAACGCAAAAAACAGAAACTTCCCTCCTTAGCCTATGCATCACTTCTATTTAGAAATATTTGACAAAATTATGCAACAAAGCAAAAAAATGGAAACTTCCCTCCTTAGCTCCATGCATACTAGAAATTTAGTTGTACTTTACACATTTAGAAACATTAAAACGTGCTTGCATGAAATTAATAGAAATACGATAAAACAATAATAATAAAGTATTCAAATCCATTCAAAATTAACCTATTCCAATCCAATTTACTACAATATTAGTAATTTCTATCTCCCTCAGCTTGCTAAGTAAAAGGCCCTGCAAAAAAAATCGTTTCATACTCTTTAATGAAGCATGTGAATAGCCATTGGGAAGTGGTTACATGTCAACATCCTCAATACTTCCCGTTAATATTTATACCTACTACAGAAAAATATTTGATGTGATAATACAATACTGTATATCTCACTAACAACAATATTCATCCACAGGTTCACCCACCTCAGTAAGAAATGGCATACTGTATAGTGTTAAGGAAGCTAGATTTCTGGGAGCATGTGACTTTGATTTGATATTAGCCAAATCCAACAATCCATCCATGATGATAAATTTATAGATTCAAATGCGATCGAGCCGACAATTTTGTCATCCACACTCCATTCGAAGTCCAACCAAGTAGAAATTAAAATGATTTTTTAAAACTTTAATTTCGTCAATATTAATTGATCAACATAATACTATAGTTTACAATTACTGATATGGTATATTTAGGAAATAAATATTTTCACTTCAACCAAGGAATTTAAAAAAAAAAAAATCCAACAATTAGGACATTTGTGTATCCCTTGTTTGACGGCATGGAATGCCTCCATAATTGTACCTGATCACACACCTCTCACTCGTCCGTATTAAGGCACCTCATTACACACCTTTATTCAATGCGTTGTCTTGCGTTCTCACAATTTATTTGTTGAATGATGGAGAAAATCTGTGAAGGAAATGTTAGTCATCTCACTCACACTGTAGATACACTCAATCTCAAAGGAAAAGGGTGTGTCTTTTGTTCAAAAACTGCTGGTAAAGTTCACTTGCAGAGGTATGGTTTTTCTACCATGTTTATTTTCAGTCCATATACAATTCAACATTAGAGCTCTCAATATTTATTGTGGGATGTAAATAAAGCTATTGTAGTAGCATGGGGAACAAAGTAGCCACAGAAATTCAAGTAGATCAACCACAGCCTATGGAAGTTCGGATCAAAATCACCCACACCGCTCTTTCATGCTAAATCGATATTTCAATTTGGAGTGGCGAGGTAATTTGTAACGTTGTTTCTACCTCGTTAGACTCTTTCATATCTTATATCTTCTCTATTATTTTCCCTGACTGCTTAATTCTAGATCATATAATATTTGCAGGATGAAAGAATGCAAGCATTTCCTCACTTTTGAATCTGCTCGAATGAAATAGAATTATGATTGTAGGATAGTGGAGAGCGTAGGAGATGGCATGCCAGATATTAAGGAAGGATATCATGTGATTCCTTTGTTCACAAGGACATGTGAAGATTATGTGTGATGTAAATCCAATAAGACCAATAAGTGCGAGAAGTTCAAAATCAATCCCAGAAGGAATCTGATAAGAAATGATGGAAAGGAACGTTTCTCTATATCAACTAACTAGAGTTGATATACCATTAGAATGCCATATATTTATTGCTGGTGGATACTTAATCAGGTGTTGGAGCTGCTTTATACATAGCCAATATCGAACATGGATCAACAATGGCCATTTTTGGGTATATACAAATCTAAGCTTACTTGAATTAAAAATATATGTAGGTATATTCAAATATATTCACCTTTGAACAAGGCATAGCTAACAAGGATGATGAAGCGAACATGATAAGCCAAGAATGTTCAGACATTGCTGTGAATAGAAAATTACAAAGGGATTATGTGCCTGCTTAGATATGAGTGACGTAAGAATTATGAGTTCAAGTACCCAAAAGATAAATTTGAGAAATAAAATCGAGAGCACCCAACAGATAGAGAAAAATAAAATTAATAGTTGGAAGGACTCAGTTATAGAAATAGAATTTACCGTTGGAGTTGGGCTTGTTAATTTCTTGTTGTTGGGGTTTTCTTTGTTGCAGTAGTCGCTACTTGCTGCATGCTGCATGCTTTTGTTACACTTCTGCTTTTATTTTTCTCGGGTTTTGTGGTTCTAAAACCTATAGAACACAAGCAATATGGAACAAAAATACAGAAAAAGATTCAAGGACATAATCAATATGGAACAAAATTATGGAAGAAGCAAAAAAATAGAGACTGCCCTCTTTAGCCCCATGTATAATTTTTATTTAGCAAAATGGAACAAAATTATGGAAGAAGCAAAAAAATAGAGACTGCCCTCTTTAGCCCCATGTATCATTTTTATTTAGCAAAATGGAACAAAATTATGAAAAAAACAAAAAAACTGAAACTTCCCTCCTTAGCTCCATTCATCAGATTTATTTTTTTCTCTATTTATTTAATATGTATTTCTATGGTATCGCACCAGTCATATTTTGAAAAAATAACAATAGAAATTAAAATAAATATAAAAAATACAAAAAAATAACTAGAACTTTAGTTGTATTTTATACATTTGGAAACATTAAAATGTACTTGCATGAAAATAATAGCAATAGCTGAAAACAATAATCTCTACCTAGGGACTAATAAATTTGTTATTGGACAAGCTGGCATCTTTCAATGGTGTTGTAAGCTAGGGTTTAGTGAGACATTTGCTGAAAGCCATAGCTAGCCAAAGAGGTGAACAAGTCATGTGACTTGGGTCTAGAAGGAGATACGTAGTCCATGTGACCGTAATGTGATGTGCCTCCTAGCCCTTATATATTTAAATTTAAATCTAAACACCCACTCACGTGTTTAAATATAGCTATGCAATTTTTTATTTATTTTGATTTATTTAATTCACACATTTATCCAAGTTACCAACTTGATTGTAATTGCTTGTGGATTGTCCATCTAATTTTCCACTAATAGTATATACTTTTGGTTCGTTGTGGAGAAATATTTATAAAGAAATTTATGTCTTAATAATATTGATAACCCGATATCATGTTTTGAAGATTTATAAAGAACTTTTATGACTCAATAATCTTCATATCCCAATATCACGTTTTCAGAAAAGAAGCTAAGTATTAAGGGTGTTATCTCTTTCTTATCCAGATATACTTTACTCAATGTGAGATTTTAAGTCACATCAATCCACATGCTTAAGCTAAGATAAAACCTTTAAAGTGTGGTTCCCACCCTCTATAGTCCTCCAATTTGTTGCACTTGCTACCATATTCATTGTAGAAATTATGATTTTTATTAATTCAATTTAAGATATAGAAAACCAATCCTAAGGTAGGAGCAAATCAAAGTAAACAATGGAAATGAAACACTATATTACATCAATAAAGGCGCATGCATATTTAATCATAACTAAATCAATATAATTAAAAACAATTGTTCACTATAAATAATCTAATTCAATTTAATTGTCACGTCCAAGTTAGTGCTTTTCTCAAGAGTTTGGTTCGCCAAAACTATTTGAAAAAATTTAAAAATTAATTGAAACACAAATCTATTTACAACACTAGACTTGGCCTAGGCGAAAACAAGGCTTGTTTGGAATGAAAATGCAAATTCTTCCATCAATTAAAATCAAGTAGTTTACTTATTAAACACGAAATTGAATGTTTCCCACTCCTAATCGATTCATACAGTTTTTTGATCACCAGTTTGGGCAAAATGAAACTCTCCATACAACTTTTTGATCATCATTTTGGGTGAAATGAACCTCCGTATAGCTTTTTGATCACCAGTTTGGGAGAAATTAAACTAAGCCAAACAGAATAGCCTGAATCCATAGCTAAAAAGGAATATAAGATGCCTTGTGTAATGTACCAAGTTAGTATTGTGATACAAAAACTCTTTACTTCTCAAAATTAATTAAAACAGTGATTGTGGAAGCTAGATGGACTGAAGATAGTCTAGATCAAAGGATTTGGGTGGAAGCGAGGCTCTGATTTTTGGCTGATACCTCTGCACAATGTACTAATACCATTGATATTTCAATAGAAGAAAGCTTCAATTTACTCCAACGCTCCTAGGCACCTAAGCATATGTAGACTAGTATGGGTGAGATATTTAACTGGAGGGTGGCGATAGGTGTTTCTGACTTGCAAAGGTTAAATACCATCAAATTAAAGTCATTTCATAGTAAAATGTCATTCCAGAAATCTGTATAAGATTCTGAGAAATTCTCACAAAGATATAAGTAAAATTGTCTTCTAGGACTACTCAACTAGTGTGAATTCTGGGCTCCCAAACAATACTCAAAGTCCCACGAATTTCTAAAATGAGACTTGGATAATGAAATATGAAATATTAATCAACTCAAAAAACAATAATGACTTCATTTGGATTCATAATCATTCATTTATTAATTGCAAAATGGAAACTAGTCAAATTCTAGCTAAATCTAGAAGGGGTGGAGAAATATGAGAAGAAATATGAGTTATGTAATTTTTATTGATCTGAATGATATCATAGGATTACATTCACTGTCATTAAATCATAAATAGACCATTATACATCTCATAACATTATGGAAAGGTCTCTAATCTTCTACACAAGAAAATAGCTCCAGAAATTCATAGGAAGCCTGGAGATTCGAACTCTGAACTGGATGATGATGATTTAGAAATTTAGATTCAACTTGATCAACTACAAGACCTGCAAATAAAATAAATGACAATGGTTGAATTCCATCATCGTCTCACAGAAAGATGGGGCACATTTCCCAAACTTGACCAAGGGCACATCTTCCAAGTCTCTGAGGCAATATTGCTCTCATACCAATTCTCAAAATGAAAAAATATGTGATTGTGGTGCGCACTGGGTTATTTATGGAGAGTGGGTGACTTGAGGAGCAAGTAACCCAAGCTAATGCGCCCTCCTTGAGTGGATAAGGAAAGCTAGCTTTCCTTCTTTTTCCTTTTGTTTTGCTTTCCTTATTTTTCTGCTTTTGTTTGATTTTCCTTGCTTTTCCAATTTCTGCCTTTTCTTTTCTTGCTTTTCCAATTTCTGCCTTTTCTTTTCTTGCTTTTCCTGGATTTTTTGAACTTTCCTGCTTTTCTGATTTTTCCTTCTTTTCTGCTTTGCTCGACTTTCTTTGCTTTTCTCTAATTTCCCTAGATTTGTAATATTTCTCTTTGCTCCTTCCTCAAGCTAACTCCAAGTCAGCCTTATCCTCTAATGCGCCCTAGTGTAGCATTATCCTTATTTATTCCACATAAAAATATTAAATGCATAAAATTAAATAATACATCTGCATAATAAAACTTAGGATAACATTTATTGCATAGTCGAATTAATTAATTGCCTGAAACTCCAAAATTAACCCCATGGTCATGAAGTTGTCTCCTCAACCCAAGGGATTGATTGGGTTAGGAACTTGTTCCACTGCTCATTGTTGAGGGGACATGACAATCCCCACCACCCAAGATTGCTTGTCCTCAAGCAATTTCAAACTAGGATGCAGTAAGATATTTTCACCTTCCCAAGCAACATCTTCACTAGGCAGACCTTCCCACTGCACCAAAACATCCTTAAGGACTTTGCTCATTAGCTTCTTCTCTCTTAATTCCAAAATCCTCTTAGGGATCAGCACCAAATTCCCTTCATCATCAAGGGGTGGAAACTCTTGTGAATCTTTGACTCACTGCCCTAATGCTTTCTTCAAACAGGACACATGGAAAACATTGTTAATCCGGTTGTCCAAAGGCAAGTCTAGCTCATAAGCCACTTCCTCGATCTTTCTAAAAAATTGGTAAGGGCCATAGAATATTGGATGCAACTTACAAGGAACCTGGAACAATTAATTAATGAAAATGCACGAGATATCAGAAATAACAGAACTCAGAATTGATTATTGATTGCGAGCCCCTTCAAGGGGGAAACCTCCTTTGAGCAAGCTCAATACAAATAACTTCTCCGTACCTTCATTGGCCTCAACACAAACTTATATACTAATTTTATGCACCAATACTATGGATTAATTCCATGGAACATATAATACTACTAGACGAATTACAAAGCATATGCTTCCAATACTATGGATTAATTCCATGGAACATATACTACTACTAGACGAATTACAAAGCACATGCGTCCAATACTATGGATCAATACCATGGAACATATAATACTACGGGACAAATTACAAATCATATGCGTCCAACAACAATATACTAACAACGTAAAGAGAAGGGTTGACATGGGTTCCTAACATCCCCTCGCCCTTAGCAAAAACTTTGTCCTCAAAGCTTTAGATGTGGAAATTGTTGCTGAATCTGAAGGAGTGGTTCCTATGTAGCATCCGCTGGTTGCATTCCGTGCCACTAAATTAATACCTCTGTGATAGATCGAGAGAGAAGCTGACGAGTGCACCTATTGAGGACGGTCTCCGGCTTCAAAAGGATGGATCCTTCATTATATAGTTCTGGTAAAATAGTTTTTCCTTTGATGTTGGTGGCAAGAACTTTCTTCAAACAAGAGACATGAAATACGAGATAAATGTGGGAAGAAGGAGGAAGTTCCAATTTATAAGCAACAAACCCAATCTTATGAAGAATATTATATGGCCCATAGAAATTTGGAATAAGCTTATGATTCCCACTAAGTTTCAGGGAGGATTTCTTGTAAGGATGGAGACGAAGAAAAACCATATCACCTACTTGAAAAGTGCGCTCAGAATGATGTTGATCGGCTTGTTGCTTCATTCGATTTCTTGCCATGTGAATATTGTCTTGCAAAATGCGAAGAATCTGATCGTGGTTTCGAAGGACCATGTCAACTACCTGAACTGTTGAATTGCTAGGGTTGTATGTAAGAAGAACTGGCGGTGCGTAACCATAGACTGCTTCATATGGAGTAATTTTAGAGGCAGTGTAGTAAGAGGTATTGTACCACCATTCAACGAGAGGAAGCCACTTTTTCCATTGATGTTGTTGTTCGGAGGTGAAGCAATGAAGATAAGTTTCCAAGCATTTATTGATAATTTCAGTCTGACCATCTGTTTGTGGGTGATACCCTGAACTCATCTTCAGTTTGGTGCTAGTGTGGCGAAATAGTTCTGTCCAAAAATGACTGGTGAAAGTTGCATCGCGATCCAAGACAATGGAAGAAGGGATTCCATGAAAACGGAATATCTGGTCCAGGAAAATTTGTGCGACTAAGGAGGCTGTATAGGGATGGATGAGGGCACAAAAAATTACTATATTTGGAGAGGCGATCAACCAAAACCAAAATCACTATCTTCCCTCCATATCTAGGGAGCCCTTCAATGAAATCCATAGAAATATCTGTCCAAATACGTGTAGGGATGGGAAAGGGTTCGAGCAATCCTGGAAGGAGTGTCGTTTCACCCTTATTTCCTAGAAGGTATCACATTATGCCACCATCTGTTGAATTGTCGTTTTTATTCCCTACCAAAAGAAGTTACTTAATGCCCACTCATACGTTTTGAGAAACCTAGAGTGCCCTGCCGATGGAGAAGCATGGAGTTCATAGAAGACAACCTGTTGAATATCTGTGCTATGGGGAAGCATCAGACGAACCTTGTATATCAGGGAAACACCATCCCAAGAGTAATGCGATACAGCAGAAGGGTTGTTGGCCAAGTGTTGGATGATGTGAGATAATGAAGAGTCACTGACATAGCCCTATTGAACAGATTGCAACCAATTTGGGATAGGCATAGAAATAGCTGAAAGAGAAACTTGGTCATCAAATGTGTGAGAAAAAGCATCCGCCACAATATTGTCCTTACCCTTCTTGTAAGTGATCTCATAGTCATAACCAATGAGTTTGCTAAACCATTTATGTTGTGCTGGGGAGGATACCCATTGTTCTAGGAAATATTTTAGACTCTGGTGATTAGTCTTGATGCAGAAATGATTCCCTAATAGGTATGGTCGCCACTTCTGTACTGCATGCAAAATAGCCATCATTTCCTTCTCATATGTAGAGGCAGCTAAATTCTTACTAGAAAGGGACTTGCTGGTGAATGCAATGGGATGTTCATATTGAAGGAGAACAACACCATGTCCATTTCCATAAGAATCACTCTCAATAGTGAAGGGCTTGGAAAAATAGAGCATAACTAGAACAGGTGTAGTACACATAGTTTGTTTCAGTTTTTCAAATGCACACTCAGTAGCATGTGTCCATGCAAAAGCGTTATTTTTCAATAGAGCAGTTAATGGACTTTCAATCTTCCCATAATCCTTGACAAACTTGCGGTAGTATCCAGTCAATCCCAAAAAACCACGAAGGCTCTTGAGTGTCTAAGGATGTGGCCAATTTTTCATGGCAACTATTTTAGCAGGATCCACGCGAACCCCTTGTGCGGAAATAATGTGCCCAAGATACTCTACTTACTCCTATCCAAAAACAAATTTAGAATGTTTGGCATGAAGATGATGATCAGAGAAAATTTGCATTACAAGATCTAGATGTTGGAGATGCTCAGCCCATGTTTTACTATAGATGAGGATATCATCAAAGAAGACCAAAATGAATTTCTGCAAGTAGGGCCGAAATATTTTATTCATCAATGCTTGGATTGTGGAAGGAGCATTAGTGAGGCCAAAGGGCATGACTAAAATCTCATAGTGGCCATCATGTGTGTGTAAAGCGGTTTTAGGGATATCATCCGCATGAACCCGGCTTTGATGATACCCAGAACGAAGATCTAACTTGGAGAAAAATTGAGCACCATGAAGCTCACCAACAACAACAATTGGAAAATTATCCTTGATTGTGAGGTGATTAAGTGCTCGGGAGTCAATGCAGAGGCGCCATGACCCATCTTTTTTGCGGACAAGAAGAACTGGTGAAGAAAAAGAACTAGTACTAGGGCGAATAATACCTTGCTTCAGTAAGTCCCAAACGAACATCTCAATCTCTATTTTTTGGTGAAATGGGTAGCGATAGGGCCTGATTTTGGGAGGAACGCTTCCAAGAAGGAACTGAATACAATGGTCCTTTAGCCTTGAAGGTGGCAATCCCATTGGTTCATCAAAGACACCTGTATATCTATCCAGAATTTGTTATAGATCCAAAGGAGTAGTGGAGACCGATGATGGTTGCATCTGAATGGAATAGATCTGAGCGATGACACCATGTGAATTATTCTTAAGGATCCTTTCCATGCGATGTGAATTGATGATGCTGAGAGACCCTAGTTGTAAGCCTGTGAATGCATTTTTTATCCCATTGATTGAAAATTGCATCCAAAGTTTAGCAAAATCCCATAAGATTGGGCCAAGTGTGTGTAGCCATTGAGTGCCCAAAACCACATCACATCCGCCTAAGGCCAAGGCAAACATGTCAGAGCACAGGTTATAATCTCCCATAGAGATATGCACATTGCGACACTTCCTCTTGAAAGGTAAGGTGCCTCCATTGGAAATCGTGACTTCAAAGTTGGAGCAAGGATGGACAAAACAATCAACCTGTTTGGCGATCCGAGGGTCAATGAAGTTATGAGTGCTACCAGAATCAATGAGTATTGTAAGAAGGAGCTTGTTGAAGTAACCCCTAACCCGCATTGTTTGGGGGGTGGTGAATCCGGCTAAATCATGGAGAGATATCTCTGGATGGTTGTCCTGAGACGGAGGGTCAACAGGCGGTTGTTGAATGTCGACCTGATTATCTATTGTATATGGAGCTTCTTCACCAATTTCAGAGGCAAGAGGAGAATCCACATCCAAGAGATAGATTTTTTTCTCAACACGTCTATGTCCTCGAGTGAATTTCTCATCACAATTATAGCAAAGCCCTTTCTCTCTGTGTGCCCGCATCTCTGCTTCAGACAAATGCTTGATAGGAGTTGGTCGAGGAGCTGGCATGATGGGAGGTCGTTGGGAACCCATATTTATGAAGGGCACAAAAGTGTGTTTGGAGCGCTGCTGGGATGTGATCTTGTCCTCTGCCAAGTTAGCCAACCCCAGGGCTTCCATCAGTGTGTTGGGAAAGAACATTTTGACCTTAGATCAGATTGCATCATTTAGACCACTGATAAAACAACTCCTATAGAAGTCATTAGGCAATCATTCTGTGTGATTGTCTAGTTTCTCAAATTCTACCTTATACTCTCTCATAGTGTAAATTTGGTGAAGTTTTGTGAGTGCTCCTATGAAGTCATCAAAAGCACTAGGACCAAATCGTTGCAAAAGGAGCTGGAAAAAATCTATGCATTTGAGCTCTTCATGAGCCTTGATGTACCAATGCTACCATATTTGAAGGGATTCATGTTCCAAATGAAAGGATGTAGTGGAACTTTGTTGACATCAAAATTTTTATGCAGACTGAAATATTCTTCTTCCCGATAGATCCATTTAGCCGGATCATTACCATTGAAGCGAGGAAAATCAAGCTTCAGCCCACGGAAATTGTTGGAAGAAGAGAACTTAGTGTCTGCAAAAGACTCTGACTATTGTTTATTGTTCATGGTTGAATGCTCAAGATGGAGGGCAAGAAACGTTTCATCCAGATCTTGTAGTTTGGTTTTGAGGGCTGCAAGTTCTTCCTCCATAGTTTTTTCTCATGCGTGGGTGACAACCATAAGCATGAGTTCTTTTTTTTTTGAATGGGTAGAAAAACAAAAACAGAAATTGGAAGCATAAAATGAGGATTTCATAAGCGGGGTGAAGGAATGGGAAAATTTGTTAGAGAGGGACAAAGAAGCAAAAATAGGAAATGAACACCGTGGAAAAACTTGAAGGCAATTGGGTGAAAATCGAAGAAGTTATGGAAAACCCTAAAAATAGATAAATGTGAGATTTCTGGCTTTGGGAAGTGGAATTTGAGATAGGGTCCTCAGGAATGAAATATGCCGAATGGGATTGCAGGGGTGTCAGTGAAGTTTCAAGGGAAAAATAGTTAAAACAAATTATATATGGAGAAAAACATAATTTTATACTCGAATGGCTCTGCAACGGCACAAAAGTGATCGACAACAGTTTTGGACAGATGTAATCTGCGATTTATCAGCTGGAAATAGATATGGACCCTTGGTATGAGCGGTTTCCTAAAGGTTAAAGGGATTCACTCAGCCACCAATGTTGTCTGACGGCTTGCGTATTGGGGCAATACCCCTCACTCCACGGCTCAGGTAAAAATGATAACCGCTTTTCCACAAACGACAATTCTTGGTTTACCTCATGGATGGGAACTAGTTAATAAGGTAGGGGTCGTTTCCCTTTTTGCTGGTAGGTCCTCTCAATGGGCCAGCTACTTTGGGGTTCCTATGGTACTTTTCACAATGATTTTTAGGGATTATTCCCAAGTACTTCCCACAGTTAAGCGGATAGGGATTATTCCCAAGTACTTCCCACAGTTAAGCGGATAGGGATTATTCCCAGATCTGAACCTACAATTGATAGGAACAAATACAGATGCAAATTTCTTTTTTGGCAGAAATTCCACCCAACGAGCCCAAGAAAGTGCTTTGATACTAGATGCGAGGAACCTGCAACAATTAATTAATGAAAATGTATGAGATATCATAAATAATAGAACTCAGAATTGATTTATTGATCGCGGGCCACTTCGAGGGGGAAACCTCCTTTGAGAAAGCTCAATACAAATAGCTTCTCCGTACCTTCATTGGCCTCAACACAAACTTATGCACTAATTCTATGCACCAATACTATGGATCAATACCATGGAACATATAATACAAACTATGGATCAATACCATGGAACATATAATACTACGGAATGACTTACAAAGCATATGCGTCCAACAACAATATACTGACAAAGTGTGAAAATCAGATCGCGTCCAAGAACTGATCAAGAAATTACACTCTCTCATAAGAAAAATCTCACACAATTAGTCAAAGACACAAAAATTATGCACAAGAGTAGATTTCTGTATTAACTTCTCATGAATAAAATTACATCAGCTAACATATGAATGTAATAGGATGCTATTAAATAAATTTACAGCATAAAATCGAATGGCTAAAGATTCCAGACAAAGCTCCTAAGCATCAGACTTGCTAAATATGCCCATCCCCCCTAGGTGGCAAGTTGACTTTCCAAATCATCCCAAAAGATCACGAATTGCTAAATTAGTGAGCTGAACATGAAGTATAGACAAAAACAATTCCAAATATGAATTTTGGGTGGAAATAACATTAAGGAAAGTTTTTGGTGTAAAAAACACTTTCCTAGGTTGACTAGCTTTTCCCTATGGGGGAAAAAGCAGTAAAAAGCAGCAGGTTTCCACAAGTGCACCTTTCTTCCTCAAACCTTATCCAGAAATATTTTGGAAGGTGCCTAAGTGGCCTAGGTGGCTTGTAGATCACACCATGGATGTATTTTAGCCTCTCATATTGCCTTTTGGTCCACACAATGGCAATTTCCTTATTTATTACATAGAATTAACCAATAAAATATTAATTAATGCATCTTATGTAAATAAATGAATGGTGGTAAGGATTAATTATTCCAACACCCCCTCTTAAGTCTGACTTAAATGATCTAAATATTAGAAAATAAAATACTAAGGGCCCAGTAACAAGACTTGGTCACCCCATACAAAATACTGTCGGTCCACAAAACAAGGATATAAGGAAAACCTCATGGGAAAAACCTTCCCCTAAAACATGGAAATATCAAAATTGAAAGGTTGCTGATCAATCCTTCACTACACCACATGTTCAACCATACCAAGCAGTGATCTAAGATAGCTGAATGTCTTCTCTGTGAAAGCCTTGGTGAAGATATCTGTAGTTTTCTCACCTGTGGGGCAATACTGCAAATCTATGATCTGATCATGCACTAGGCCTCTAATGTAATGCATATGAATCTCTATGTGCTTTGTCCTCTGCCTCTGTACTGGATCACATGAAAATCTAATGGAACTCTAGTTTTCACTATTAATTGACAGTAGGAGTACTGAAAGAAATCTCAAACTCAGACAAAATCCCCTGCAACCAAACACACTGTGTAGCAGCATTCACTACTCCTCTGTACACTTCCTCCACTGAAGATAGTGCTATGGCATTCTATTTCTTGTTGGACCAACAAACAGGTCCACCTCCAAACATGAATACTAATCCTGATGTGGATTTGCTGTCAAGGATATCACCATCCCAATTTGAATCTGTGAAACCCAAGAGAGCTAAGCTCGAATCTGCCACATAGTGAATCCCATCACTCTTTGTGCCCTACACATAATGAAGGATTATTTTTGCATCCCTCCAATTTAACTCATGTGGCTGCTCCATATATCTAGATTCCACACTCATAGCATATGCAAGATTTGGTCGAGAGTGTGTCAAGTAGAGCAAGTTGCCAATCAATTGTCTATATAGAGTACTGTCAAAAAGCGGTGTAGATTCTGCTTCTTCCATTCTAAATCCAGAAAGGAATGGAGTCTTAGAAGGCTTGCAATCAGCCATCTTAAACTTCTTTAACAGATCAAAAGCATACTTTGAGTGACATACCTTGGTTCCTTCTTTTGTTTGAGAAATCTCAAGCCCCAAAAATTGCTTAAGATTTCCCAAGTCACTCATGGAGAAGGCTTGGTGCATTGCGGTCTTTAGTGATGCTATTTGTTCATTGCTATCACCTGTGATCAGAAAATTATCAACATATAGCACTATTAACATTATAAAACCATCAGCAAACTTCATATAGACATTTGGGTCAGATTTACACCGAACATAGGATTGCGACAACAGAAAATTGTCCATCTTTGCATACCAAGCCCTGGGGGTTTGCTTGAGTCCATACAAAGATTTTTTCAACCTGCAAACAAGGTTTGGATATGATGTGTACCCCTGTGGCTGCTGCATATATATTTCTTCTTCAAGCTCCCCATGGAGGAAAGCACTTTTCACATCCATGTGATGTACTTCCAACTGCTTGAAAGCTGCCACTACCAAAACTAGTCTAATGGAGTCTTTTTGAGCTGCCGGTGCAAATGTTTCATTATAATCAAGTCCTTGGACCTAAGATGTCACAACCCGAAATTTCTGAAAAATTTAAAATTTTTATTATAACAATAAATGTTAGTTAATAGCATTCCTGGTCCTGTTTAATTTCAGTAACTAAACATAATCCTGTTTAAAAGATTCTGTCTTACTACAATTGTGATTTTTGTGATTTTAAATGTTGACTGTTTTTGTTTCAAACTGCAAAGGGAGAGTTAGCCATAGCTGACTGGCTTACTTAGCTTATGAGCTAATGCATAAATTGTCTTTTGTTCGCAGGTACCCGGTGTAGTATGGATCATCGTAATTTAATTTTCTTTTGTAAGTATCAAACTTCCTTTCCCTGCACTGTATAAACTTAAAGAAGATCTATTTACTATTACTGGTTGTCGTGTAAGACAGTAAAGTTCTTTTCATGAAAATTTATACTTGAATTAAGATTGATAGTCTGCCTCGACATGATATCTCTTATCCGGGACAGTATCATCAGGTTTTGCGATGAATTACAAAGTTTCCCGTCGTATCCATTGCGATATGACATGACCCTATGTTAATGATGTAACTATCACTGTAACAAAATGTTTGTATCATGTTTATTTTCTGCATATAGTGACGTTTGCGTTATGTGATATATTGTCAACTATTACCGGTGATTATTGCTGTGTTCACGTGTTATTAGCATGAGTTGGAGTTGTGACACCTCTAGCGATGTTCCATTATATTCATCTATGCTTCAAGGTCCCAACGTCCACCTAGTATTATTGTTTAACTTGTATCATCTAACTCTGTCTTGGTTTTAATCTATGTTCATGGTATGGACCCGTAGATGAGTTTATATTTAGACATCATGATAATAAATATTGTTATTTTCATTGTTGATTATTTAACAATAGTATCGAGAGAATATGATGATAGGACATAATAACCAATGTATATCCCATCATATAGTTATGGTAACATTTCAATGTATTAAGTGATATGGAGTTTTCATTTGAAAGTTGACTACATCATTGTTTAATTGATTGTAGGTAGAGATATAATGTGCTCTTGACATTATTCGATGGCTTGGTTTCAATATATATATAATACAATGATTGTTAATCATAAGGGCTTCTCCTTACGTTGAACAAGGTTTCCATCCATGCAATGATTTGGAATCGGTGATTAATTAATCGAGCTGCAACAGAACTATAGAGACTCGACCCATATGAACTTGATAAATTAACTGGCTACGTGTTTGATTCTCCTCCTTGCGTTGGTGGATATATAAGCTAACATTGAAACCCTACCTGGTCATTGTCTTTGCCTTCGGGCTCGGGTCGTAAGGGAGAAACCCTCCATGTCTGAAGTCGTCAGTCTGGCACTGTAAAAATGCTATTGCTTAGGTTCTGGTCACGTTGTTTATTTCACTGGAGTTTAAAGTCTTGGCTCTGCTATTGGAGTCTGAAACAGTTTCATTTGTATCCTAGTCTCGTTGTCAGCGCCAATTTTGAATCACCTGCTACTTACAGCTTTCCACTGTCGCTGGGTGAGTTTGAGGCAGGGTTTCGCTGTCGTTTTTATCCCTGAGGTGTTTGTCTACTGGGTTTTGGGAGTGTGCTTCTCGACTGGTTCGCTCACAGCTTAAGGGTTTTGTTTTAAAAATTGTTGCCTGTCGTGGCTTTCAATAGAGAGGTACATGAAGTTTCTTTTCTCATCCAACTGAAGAATGTGATGGGGTTTCGCTACTTGTTCCCTCTGGTGGCTACCAGGTTGTCCACGGCTCAGGTAAGATAATGGTTTCACAGTTTTTTGGGTTTTTGCAACAGATTGTTTTTATTCACAATAGTATTACAACTCTCGGCATTTGATAATATGATTTACAACTCTCAGCATTCAATGATGTGCAGGTCATGCTATTCTGAAGGTGCACAGGGCTTCATCTCCAGTGCTGGCTCCTCCGGGTAAGCCTGGTTATCCATGGCTATCTCTCCCTTTGTTGGTTTTGTTGTGCTAGGGTTAAGTCTGGAGAGAAACTCCTGTATGATGGGGTCGTTGATATTCTTGTGACATGGGTACAGTCACCTGTAAAAATTGTTTTGTTTGTAATAGAAAGGGTTTGATACCCCGTCATGTTTATGAAGAACCATATACGGCTCAGACTGTATGAGGCCAGGGGTTTGTATTGTCATTGTAATTGCTATACGTAGGGTTTTACCCACGCTGTATAAATTAATAGTTACTGTATTTTGGGCCTGTCATGTGGCCGTGTATCATTCTGCGTTTTATTTGAATGACTAGAGTGTTTAAAATATAAGGATTGTTTTGCGTTCTCAGATACTTGCAAGTATGATAACTCTGCTGTAGGTGAGTCCATGTATCTGTCTCTCTGCGTTTTCTTGGATTTTGAATATTTAATAAAAGAATGTTGATGTTTTCAACCATAACTGTAATAGTTAATTAATATAGGGTTAACCCGGCGAGTTGGGGTTCTGTTCCTGGTTTTAAACATATAAATGAAAATGTTTGAGTTAAGTGGTGACTGGAAACGAGTTGTGAAATTTTGATGTTTTTGTTTTAAAACAATTAACTGTAACTGTGGATGCCTGGACTATGAATGCGATATCCTATAGGTTTGGTCTGTTATAGGAGGCATTTCTATTCTCTTGTTTTCAACCTGTCGACTTAATGTTGTATGGCTACGGCCGTGTTAGGTTACTAACCACTCCCCAGAAGAAATACTGATAAGAAATAAGTCTTATTACAATAAAATAAATGTGAGGGTTTGTAACAGCCATTAATGGCTAAGCTCGTTGATGGTTTCTCTGCGTTTACAATGTTTGAATATAGATAGGACAACCTACGACAGAGCTGTGTATTTCATGTAATACAAGCTCGATAGTGAACAGTGATTCTATGCTTATGATTTGGATAACGAAACAATAAAGTCTCTATGTATTAAGACTTGGCTTCGAGCCAGTCAAGATGTTTGTCTAGTATTAAATAACTCTGTTAATCTGTGTTGTGACAACGTGGCTATAAATACTATATTATTAGGTTTAAAAGACAACACAATTTACAGTTTAAGTGTTTGCTTTTGACTATGATTTGAATAAGATTGTATGGGAAGCTTTTAAACAATGAAACATTGTTGCAATCACATCCTTTGGATAATCGATAACTGTCAATGATATTCTGAGTATAAATAAATAAAATGATATGAGTTTTGTTCTTCTTTAGCTCGATGCAGAGACTAACCTGTATCTATAGTTGGCAGAATTATGAAACAGATATATATATACCAGTATATTGCTCTAAAAGAAACTTTTCCTGTACATTCTCTATTGAGAAATATTTCACAGTAATTCTAAGATTTGTCTATGTGTCTGTTCTTATGACTGTTTTAAGGAGTATATTTCTGGAATGACTATTGTTTAATATTCTGTCTATTATTTAACTATTAATAGAAGTTCTAGAAATAATTACCATGATATCCGATTACTGTAATAGTAACAACATATTCTGTATAAAATAATTACTCTATTTAAGTGATAGTAGGAAAAATTCTAAGACATATGAGTTCTGCAAATTCTACCAAAAGACATTACAGAAATACTACTTTACTGAAAATAAATACAGTTCAAAACACAGTTGAGATAGTCCATTCTACATTTAAATTTATTAGATAAACAACAGGAAGAGTGGCAGAACCTGTATCTCTGGTAGACAATAACAGCAATGGGAGGCTGTTCCTCCCTACCAATTCCTGGAGAGTGCCCAGACAGCACTTCTCAGGACCCCCGAGCTTGCTCTGGTCTAACTGGCTGGAATCTAAGTACGGTCAATAATTCCCTCAGCCAAAACAGCTATACTGGAACCAAGTTACTGCAACTTCCTGCTCAAAACACTTCCTTACTATTTTCCCACTTCCTCAATGGGACTCCTGAATAGCATTCACCTGAATGTATTCTCCCTCTAGAACAATTGCTGAACCCCCAGCTCAGTTCATTGAGTAGTATTTAAAAGATTGCCTAGGTCTTAGTTGGGCTAACTGTCATTAATGAGCCACCTGCTCAGATTCCACTTTCTTGGGGAATCATGACCCCAAAATATAGGGAAGTTGCCACCTGCAACTCAGGAAGTGTTTGAGGATGCTGCCACTTGTCTTTTGTCCTTCCACCTAATTCCATCCACCAGTTAGACCAGTAACCTCTTTTAACAGCTCTCCCATGCTGTTGTCTCCATAATTTATTTATTAATAATAATTATTCAGAATTTACATTCCTTTTTTGGAGACTCTGCTGAGTCATCCATTTCTACTTAGCATTAAATTTAACATAATGTTCTCAGGAATATTTAAAAATAATTACATTATTTTAATAAAATTGGGGTATGTGACATACACACCCCCTTAAAATGTAACATCGTCCTCGATGTTACTTATTCTTCTTCTTCAGCTACCTGCTGGAATAGATGGGGATATGCTTCCCGCATCTTACTTTCCAGCTCCCAGGTAGATTCTTCAGGACTAAGGTGCTTCCATTGCACCTTCACTTGTCCAATTATCCGGTTCCGTAGAGTAATTTCCCTCCTCCCGAGGATACAATCCGGTTCTACCAGAACTTCCCCTTCTGGTTCTACCTGTACAATGTTCCAATCAATAACATGAGTAGCATCATGAACATACTTTTTCAAAACAGAGATATGAAAAACATTATGTACTTTTAAATTTGGCGGTAATGCTAACTGATAAGCAACTTGACCAATTCTAGCTAAAATTTCAAATGGACCACAGTAACGTGGTGCTAATTTTGCACAACTTCCTAATCTTAGGGAGCTTTTCTTTGGTCTTACCTTGATGAACACATGTTCACCTACCTGGAACTCTTTAGGAGTTCTTTTCAAGTCTGCTTGACTCTTTTGCCGATCCTGGGCAATCTTCAAGTTGCCCTGCACTTGTTTCACAATCTGTTCCATTTCTTTCAATAAATCAGGTCCTAACACTAATCTATCTACTGGATTACTCCAGGAGATAGGAGTGTTGCATTTTCGTCCATATAAAACCTCAAAAGGACTAAACTTAGCTGATGATTGATAGCTGTTATTGTATGCAAATTCAGCTAAGTGTAAATAATCCTCCCACTTACCTGGTTGATCTTTAACATACATCCTTAACAGATCTTCTAATATTTGATTAACTCGTTCTGTTTGTCCGTCCGTCTGAGGATGGAAAGAGGTGCTGAAATTTAAAGTGGTGTTTAATCCTTTGAACAAGGATCTCCAAAAATTTCCTGTGAATTTAGGATCCCTGTCTGATATAATGACTTTTGGAATACCGTGTAACCGAAAAATCTGTTTTAGAAAGATATCTGCTATGTTTGCAGCCTTGTAAGTGGTTTTAACAGGAATAAAATGTGCTGATTTACTTAATTTGTCTACCACTACCATAATTGAATCATTCTGATGTTGGTTTTTGGGTAAACCCGTAATGAAATCCAGGCTGATTATTTCCCATTTCCAGCTAGGAATAGGTAAAGGTTGCAGCAATCCAGCTGGATGTTGATGTTCCGTTTTTACTTGTTGGCAGTCCAAACACTTCGCTAAATATTCAGCAGTTTCAGATTTCATGTTAGGCCAAAAATATTCTTTTCTCAGCATAGTGATAGTCTTTTGATAGCCAGGATGCCCGGAGTAAGGGGTTTTATGTATTTCGTCTAAAATTAACAGCTTAACTGTAGGTGCATTAGGGATATACAGCCTGTCCTTAAACAGCAGAAATCCGTTTTCGTTTATACTATACCCTTTTATCAAGCTTTCGGTGGGCTGTTCCTTGGCTGAAATTTGTAAGTGTTGATAATTTTCATCTAATTTTATCCCTTCAGCCAGCTGTTTATTTAAATCAGAGGTATAAGTGCTGCTAGCTGATATAAAATTCAGTTTTGCATTCCTGCTCAAGGCATCAGCCACCTTATTTTCCTTCCCTTTTATGTGTTGGATTTCAAAATCGTACTCACTTAGGAATGCCAGCCATCTGGCTTGTCTTGCATTTAGATTTGGCTGGTCTAAAAGGTATTTCAGACCTTTATTATCTGTTAGTAAGGTAAATTTTCTGCCTATTAGGTGGTGTCGCCACATCTTTAAAGCATGAATTACAGCAGCTAATTCTAGGTCATAAGTGGCATAATTCTTTTCATGGATTTTCAGCTTCCTAGATTCGTAAGCAATGACATGTCCTTCTTGAGTCAGCACTCCGCCTAAGCCATCATTACAAGCGTCGGTACAAACTATGAAATCTTTATTTGGGTCCGCTATTCTAAGAATAGGTGCAGTTGTCAATAAGGTCTTAAGTTTCTTGAAACTTTCTTCACATTTCGCACTCCAATCAAACTTCTTTCCTTTCTTCTGCAAAGAAGTGATTGGATTGGCTATTTTTGAAAAGCCTTCAATAAACCTCCGGTAGTAACCGGTAATTCCCATGAAAGATCTAACGTCCGTCACATCTTTAGGTACTGGCCATTCTTCAATCGCCCGAATCTTTTCGGGATCTACTGAAATCCCTTCCTTAGTGACTACATGTCCTAAGTACTGGATTTCATCCTTGAAGAAGTCACATTTACTAAATTTCGCAAAAAGTTGTTGTTCTCTCAGTTCTTGTAAAACGATACGTAAGTGTTCCTTATGCTCCTCCTCGCTCTTAGAATAGACTAAAATGTCGTCGATAAATACAACAACAAATTTATCTAAGTACTTGTGCATTATGTTGTTCATTAAGCACATGAAAACAGCTGGGGCATTCGTAAGTCCAAAGGGCATTACGACAAATTCGTAATGTCCGTATCTTGTTCTAAAGGCTGTTTTGAAAATGTCTTCTTCTTTAATTCTTACCTGATGATAACCCGATCTCAGATCGATCTTAGAGAATACCGTAGCGCCACGTAGTTGATCAAACAGATCATCAATACGAGGTAACGGATACCTGTTTTTGATCGTCATCTTGTTTAGTTGACGATAATCTATGCAAAGTCGCATAGTTCCGTCCTTCTTCTTAACGAAAATCACTGGTGCTCCCCAAGGGGATACACTGGGTCGGATATAGTTCTTATCTATTAACTCCTTCAACTGAGTTTTCAACTCGTTAAGCTCCAAGATATTCATACGATACGGGGCTTTTGAACTGGGAACAGCACCTGGTACCAGCTCAATGGTAAAGTCAAGCTCTCTCTTGGGAGGCAATTCTGGAATTTCCTCAGGAAAAACGTCAATAAATTCATTGACGACAGGAATGTTCTCTACTGTTTTCTGGTTGTTTTCAAATTTATCTGTCTCGTCTGTAATAGTTACAGCATAGGTCTTGCATCCTTTCCTGACTGCTCTTTTAAGTTGTAATGCAGAAATTTGCCTAACTACTGTCTTCCTAGGAATACCCCTAACAGTTACAGGCTGTCCACTACTGTTTATACACCTAAAAGTTTTGTCAAAACAGTTTAAAACGACCCTATGTTGTTCCAACCAGTCCATTCCGATAAGTATGTCATATGAGCCAAGTGGTAAAACGTTCAGTTTAACTGTAGTTCTAAAATCAGTCATGTTTAAGATGCATTCTTTTACATAGCAGTTTACTTTCTTCTTAGCCCCAGTAGCTAATTGTACAGACCAAGAATTATCAAACCTTTCAACAGTCAAATTACATTTTTCTACCAGCTGAGGTGAAATATAACTAAGACTAGCACCGGGATCTATTAATATAGTAACTGGGGTTTTGTTAATCATACCTCCTACTTCCACCATGGAAGTTTGGTAGTCAGCCTGGCGGTTTTCCAACGCTGCATTGATTCGGGGCATAGTTCCTGCAAAATCTCCAACTGTCATTTCGTCTTGAACAGTATGAATATTGCTGACTTGTTTCTTTCTGTTTGGGCAGACTGAAGCATAATGTGGCCCATTACATTCCCAGCACTTGACAGGTTCTTTTCGCTCAAAATTTTTGATGTAGTTTCCATGGTTATTAGGAGTCTCTTTGCTGTTTTTGTAATTGTTTGAATGGCTGACAGCTCCATTTTTGTTTCCTTGGAAACTTTTACTGTTAAAGTGGTTCCCGTTTTTGCCATTCTTGAAACTTTTATGGGGAACAAATTCCTTTTTCTTGTACTCGATCAGATTGCTGTTCTTTTTGGCTTTCCAGCTGGCCATTCCCTCTTTCTTTTTATTCTGTTCGTAACAGAAATTTGCCTTGCGCATAGCTTCTTCCAGTGTTTTGGGGTTGTCATATTCAATTCTGTCCTTGATATGATAGGGCAGGCAACTAAGAAACCGCTGTATTTTTGGTTTCTCTTCGACAAAATACGGTACATAACGCAACAGACTTAAAAATTTACTGTTTAAGTCCTTCATCGTCATAGATCCGAGTTTTAGTTCATAAAATTCTTTAGCCCTTTCTTCATAATACTGCTCGGACAGGAATTTCTTCTTGAAATACCTTTTAAAGGTACTCCAATTAACTTCTCTTTCTTTGATCCCTTTGACCCTTTTCAGGTATTGCCACCATATGTCCGCCTTTCCCGAGAGGTTGTAGATGGCCATTTTTGCCTTTAGCTGATTTGAGTAGTTATAGATCTGAAAATACTTTCTCATCCCGGACAAC